>CM076581.1:1069071881-1069342445 GCA_034641835.2 Pinus albicaulis | reverse complement strand
TAGCAAGAATTATAGAAAGAAAGAAAGAAAGAAAGAATTTTTAATGTCCACGAGGCTAAAAATAGCCTATGAGACAGATTGCTTCTCTATCTGACTCTGGTATTCGGCCCTTTTCCTGTGAAGTTTTACAATGAGCACTCCCAGCTTATCGACAAAATCTTCGCTGAATAGATTATCCCAAGAATTAGCTGCCAGAATACCTGCATAGTTTTCTCTGGTGTCCTTGAAGGCCTCACATTCTAGAATGAAATGTTTTTCTGTTTCCACTTTTCCGGAGGAACAAAAAATACATACTCTTTCTTCCCACATTTCT
The DNA here is from genome assembly GCA_034641835.2 of Pinus albicaulis. Classification (NCBI taxonomy): domain Eukaryota; kingdom Viridiplantae; phylum Streptophyta; class Pinopsida; order Pinales; family Pinaceae; genus Pinus; species Pinus albicaulis. The sequence continues at coordinate 1,069,342,132 of CM076581.1, read as the reverse complement.
TTTGGCCTTTTCCAGCGCCCTGTTTCACAACGAAGTTGATGAGAATTAGTCCTTAATTGAGCAATAAGAATTTTAGATCTCCAAGAAATATCAGCCCCTATGTATGCCTTTTGTTGATGGTTATGTGTGAGGTTAAACTCTTCTATGTAGTACTTCTTCTTTCTCTCTAGCTCTTTCTTCCAAGTATGTTTATGGAATTTATCCATAACAAAAGTTTTTATCTCTTTACTGTTTGTAGGACACATGCTCAAACAAATACCCCATTTACTAAACCATTTGTTATTTTGCCGCATCCAAGTCTTCTGTCTTTTACACAATCTGTCACTAAACACAACCTTAGGCCATCTATCCTCTTCCATTTGCTCAATTTTTTTCAGATACCTTATGACTAGCACCATAGCAATTGCTTCAATAGGAGCAGCCCCTGTTTCACTTAACAGGATAGCATAAGGAACTGCACTTTTAATTTTGAATTTGTTTGTAATCAAACGTTTCTGAATTTTCTCAATTTGTTTCCACTGCATCTTGGTTGTGCTGCTGGCCCATAGTTCACAACCGTAAAGAATCATCGGAATCACTAGAAGCCCAAAAAGAGTTAGGGTGGTTTTCCAGTCCCACAGCTCTGCCTCTCTACACCTGTTTTGAAGAGCATAAAATGCTTTCCAACCCCCTAAAGTTCTTTTCTTTCTACAACCATCCCAACTTAAATTTCTGTTGAAGTCAATTCCGAGGTATTTGTAATCTGCAACTTCTTCCAAAATGCTGCCTCCAAAATAGAACTTATGTTGGTTATGCTTTCTTTGTTAGAGAAAACCACTACTTTCGTTTTGCTAATATTGACTTGCATCCCAACCCTTTTACAAAAATGCTCAAGGGAATGTAAATGCTCTTGCAAACCAAGAGCCGAATTAGCAATCAATATAAGGTCATCTGCGTACAAAAGAAGCTTGATAATGAACTTGCCCAAATGGATACCGTCACCCCCTTGCGAATTTAGCCACTCTTCAAGCTTGTCAATATATAACCCAAAAAGGGTAGGAGACAATGGGCAACCTTGCTTGACCCCGATATCGCTTCTAAAACTTTCAGAAATGCCAGCTGAAGTTCTGATTTTGACTTTCACTTGTTCGTACAACCTATGCACCGCTGCTCTCAAATGCTTGGGAACCCCGAGTTCCTCCATTCTGCCCCAAAGCTTATCCCTAGGAACCGTATCAAAGGCTTTTCTGAAATCAACAAAGCAACAAAAAACTTCTTCCTTATTTTCCCAACCTTTTTCAATGATGTGCCTTAAAGTTATACAATGATCAACTGTGGAATGTTTAGGTCTAAAACCTGCTTGCCCTTTAGCACGTTTATTTCTTTCTGCTGCCCACTTGCTAATTTTCTTTTCCAACATGCTTCCAAATAACTTTGCAAACAAGGGGTTTATCATTATGGTTCTATAATTGGAAGGATTATTGACGTCACCACTCTTGAAAAGAGGTATTGCCATACTAGTTGTCCAATCTGTGGGGAACCCCTGTTGTAAGATGTTGTTGAAAATTTTTGTGATGTGAGGTGAAAGAAATTTTAAGCCCCACTTTAGATACTCTGCTTGGAGTTCATCTAAGTCTTTTGCTTTTCCAGCGCCCAACTTCTTGATACCCATCTCTACCTCTTGCACCGTGAAAAGTTTTGTGTCTGTGTTGACCAAGGGAGGAGGGTCAACCTTGGGGTCCTGCTCATAAAGCTGTCTTGCATAGTCAAACCATTTAGAAGCTGTAATGTTGTTTTCAGTTTGCACCTTTTTCGATTGGAGCTCCTTCCAAAATAATTTGGGGTTATTTTTCCCGAGGAAGATTAGTTCTTCTCTCCTTGAAACCATAAAATCGGTTTTTTTCTTTTTTAATAACTACTTGTAAGCTTTGAGCTTTATGTTATCCGTGTCTGATTCCTTCCACCTTCTCCTTGCCTTTTTGCATTCCTCGTCAAACCAAGCATTAACCGGAAAGCAATTTGTTTCAGACTTCTTAATTTTTGCTCTTTTGCACTCAGCAAGTGCACTTTGAATTAAATGTGTTAATCTGTGACTATGAAGGCCATGAGATGGGATTTCCTCCTTCTTGAAGAGCCTCTCTAGCATTATTTTGAAGGTATTACAATTCTCTGGATTCAAAAGAATTTTGCCCTTTGGGGGATTTTGTTGAACACATTGATTTTTCGACCCCAATTGCTTTTTTCCGGTCCAAGAGAAACTTAAATAGATTGGCTTGTGATCTGATTTTAAGTCCCAAGTTTGATCTCCAATCAACACTTCCTCCATTTTCTCACACAAACTATGCGAGCAAATTACATAATCTACTACACTTGCTCCATTGTAAGTATTGCAAGTGAAATTACCGGACTTTTCCCATTTAGTCAACCCATTACAAATGACTAAATCGAAAGCCCCACATAGCATAAGCAGTTGTTCTCCAAAGATATTGCAGCGTTTATCCTCTGAAATTCGTTTCCACTGATGATTACTCTCTTCTGTAAGCCAGATAGGGTCACTGTCTTCTTTACAGCAAAGAATGCTAGCTTGTTCACTTGCAGTTCTAGCATTGAAATCCCCCACTATAAGGACTTCACCTAGCTGAGAATATATTGCAATATCCGTTTTTAGGGCTGCAAAGGGATCTTTGTGGTCGAGCCCTCTACTTTTGTAGATTTTTGAAACTTGCGGTGCAAAATAGCATGCTGCAATTCTAATGAGATTTCCATTTTCTGATATTTTAAGCCAAACAAATTGTTTATTTGGGTCTTCTTTTTCTAGCTGAATGAAACGACCTTCTTTTTCTCTTACTAATACCATGATACCCCCGTGCCCTTTGCCATTCCCTGTTGCCTTGTTCCACACTGCTATCTTCCAATACCCTTCAAACAAAGGTGTCTTACACCCTTCATGCTCATGTGTTTCTATGAGGCAAATTATGTCTCTATCTTCCGCAATAGGCCCTAACCCAGGTCCTCGTCTCCATGGGTAACCCCTGCAGTTCCAACAAACTAATCTTAAGGAAACCTGGGTAAGACTTGATTGCTATTTGTTTTGACATGCAAGACTCACAGTCGAGTCTTTGTCCCTGCTTGCCCATAATGGCCTTTCTTCCTCATTTCTTGCTAAAGAGTTTGCTGCCTCTTCTTTGTTATCATTTTGTTGCATTGTTTTGGAAGGAGGTCCAAATTGCGCAATCACGGCTTTACCGTTATAAATCCATGCTCTTTTTCCCTCATCTCTTGCTGCCCTAACTTTTGTCATTTCATCCCTCCTTTCCTCTTGCTGTCTTACAGTTAAATCTTCTTCTATAAAAAACCGAGAACCCCTTAAGAGTTGCTTCTTTCTCAGAATGATATCTTTATCATGCAAGTTGGGCAATATGACTTTTATGGGCCTGGCTCTCTCACCGTTGAGCTTACCTACTCTCCATGCTTGACATACTCGTCCTTGCCATTGGAGTTTGTCTTTCAAGAAGTCTCTTGCAAGGTCAAGAGTACATTCATTTTTACCATACTCTTTCACCCCTTTAATAATTATGTTTCTTGCTCTATCCAGTCTTTCCTTGCTTTCTCTATCTTGCATGTTGTTAACCTGGATGTTTGTTTCTCCTTCCCTCTTAGTAGAATTGCCAACAACTTGAGCCCAAGTTTTGGAAAGTTTTGTGGGATCTTCTTTCCTCCCTTCTTTTGATGTTTCTTCATTGTTGTCTATTTGAACAACTGCTTTCCCCTTATCCTGGGGTGGCTTCGCATTCATCACCTCTGTGTTTTCCACTGCAAATTTTTTCATGTTTTGCACCTCCGCTTTCATGCGTTGCCATTCTGTTTTCCCTATTCGGAGAGCTTCCTGCAGTAATGACACTTGCTCCTTCAGAACTTTGTTGCTTTCTGCTAAAGCCTGATTTTCAGTTGTTATTATATGGATTGTACAATCTCTTTCCAGCGCTTTAGCTTCTACTACTTCCAACCTTTCTTTTACATTTAAGAGTTCTCTCACATAAAGCTCAGATGACCAAGTGAGAGGTGTGGATGTGGGACTATATAAAGCATACTCATCACTAACTTTTCCTTTTCCTTTGGACTTGTTGTGACATGCTTGCGAAAAAAACTTGTTTGAATGTTGTTTCTTGCGAACAATACTCTCCCTTTGAGACTTTTTCTTCTTTGTCTGCTCCCATTTTAGACGAGCTAGTCTCCTTTTTAAAATGCCCTGATATTGTTTGGCATTGACCCAAACCCACTTCCCGGTTTTCGTTGATGAGGCAATTTTCACTTGCCCTATATCATTTGTTTCTACGGGTTCTAAAGTTTCTTGTTCCATTCTCATGATGATATTAAGGGAAATCAAAATCTCTGCCCAAAACTGACCCTTTGTTTTATGCTTAACTCTTCAATCTCTGTTGGTCTGACCACTGAAAACTTGCTGCTCTGTCCTTGCTGCTCTGCCCGCTATCCACTGAAAACTAGCTGCTCTGCCCTTGCTGCTCTGCCCACTGTCCCTGTTCTCTATGCTCTGCCCTTGTTGCTCTGTCCCTGTCCTCTGTATAAAATTGACGAAGAACCATACATTAAAAAATCCCATTTCTGGATTGCATATTCTTTCCAGAAGTGCCCGCTGCCCCAACCCCAAAAATATATTGGTTAATCATAACTGACTTGACCCCCAGTGGAAATGGGCAAATTTCGGTTCAGAATTTCGGATCTCAAGTGAAAAACCTCTTCAAACACCTACTAGATTGGACCGTGAATATTTCAATCTAGAAAACTGGAGTAAAAACGCAATGGAGTTTTAGAGCGTTGCTTAAACAAAACAAGCTGTGTGAAAACAAGCTGTGTGAAAAAAAGCATATCCGGCGCTGTAATGGTTGAGGTAATGCCATGGACACTCTGGTGTGTTTGTGTATCCTCTTATCAAATTCACTGGTTCCGACAGGATTGCAATTAATGCAATGCAATCTCCAATTCAATTCACCCCCAAGGCACCTCCACCTATGAAATTTATGTAATCTAATCCGCCCAAAGGTGGGGTTTGGTCAGACTCTTGGTGTTGGGTATTAAACTAATTTTTGGGTATTAAACCAATCGAGTTGCATGGTGTCGTTATCATTGATGGGAAATATTGCTAAAGCAGCACCCTGGTGGTGGTTCTTCTGATAAGAATTCAACTAGAGTTCAACTAAAAGTAATAACAAGTCTCGTCAGAACCTTAATAATATTGGGGATTTGTACTGTCAAGCTTCTCAAAATGAATAATGGATCTTGATCTTGCTTGGTTATGGTACTTCCGTATCTTGGTACCAATAAAAAGTTATGTTATAGATCGATGGAGTAATGAATTGCGAGATGAGCCGAATTCCATGCGCGGTTTAGTCATCTTCAAAATTTGATTCTTGGTCTACTTGAGCATGATGTTGTTTTTTTTAACAAGCACAGAAACAATCTATTTTTTTTTGCATTGTATTTTATTTCTCATACAATTATGGTTATGTTGTATTTTATATCGTCCACCGGACGAGAATTACAGAACGTGCCATTATATTAAATATTTCACTACGAGAATTCAATAAAATATTTACAGGAAAAGCTATAATGGGTAAACTTCTTGTGATTGCAGAGTGTCTCCTCATGAATTTTATTTATAATGGAGTTGTTGTGTCCTGATTTTATTTCTCCTCTCCATTAATCATGGAGACCATGCAAAAGGATCTTTCTTACACGTTTATTCTAATAACTAGCCATCGTTGCAGATTTTGTTTAGTGGTGGTACGGTCTGTTAAAGTAGTCATAGTATTATCAAGTGGAAATATTTCCAGTAAAGATGCACTAAATGATCTCTTTGTGGAGGATGAAACCAAAATAAGATGGAAATTCATAGTGTTTGTACTATGGTAAAGCAGAAAAAAATCAATAAACGTAGACTAGATGATGAAATTATATACCTAAAATATTAATACATTCTGGAGAGTGTGGAGGTGTAGAAGATTAATAGATTGTGCGGAGTGTGACGTGCAGAATAGTTCCACACCTACACATTGTATGAACATTTCCTCACCCCTTTACAGAGGGAAAGCCTGGAAACCTAATAATAATAATTGGAAAGTTATTTAGCAGTCACTTTCACATAAAAAAAACCTGCAATAAAATGAGTTCTGACATCACGAGTTCTAACATCATTTCTAAAAGTGGTATCATAACAATATCAGAGCACTTACTCACAAAATGACCACTCAGAATTTTTTTATTTTTTATTTTTTTAATTTATTTGTTATACAAAACATAAAATGCTCATTCTATCATACCTCACTTCACCAATAGAAAATAAGAAATAAAGTTTCCAGAAAAATTAAAAAAATATTTTTGAATTTACAAGAAAATAGAAATATTAATCTTTTTTTCTAAAAATATTTGACTAGTAATGCACTTTTATGCAAGAAAATTGTTATACTTCCTCATGATAGAAAAGACTCTGCATTTACAATCCTTCTCTTATAATCCACAAAAATTAACATTGAAATTGAGTAATGTTACAAAACAGAGGTTTTTTTTTCGTGTGTATATATATATATATATATATAATAGTATAATTAAAAAAAAAATTAATTTTAAATTTTATAGTTTACATAATATTTCATAACATAGATTTCACCAATTGAGTGGCATTTTCTTTGATTTTATGATATATTTTTTATAATAATAATAATAATAATATTAATGTTAGATATTAGAATTTTGTGATCTATGATGTGAGTGATTTTAAGATATATATTTTATAATAATAATAATAAAGAAGTTAGATATTAGACTTTTTTGATCCATAATGTGAGCGATATATCTTTCAAATGAATCATGTCTGTAGGATTGGGTCGATGTCACCAACAAATGTGGTTCAAATGAATCACGTCTGTAGGATTGGGTTGACGTCACCAACAAATGTGGTTCAGTGACGTTTCAAACCAATTAATTTGGTTCATTCTCAGGACATTAGTTGGTTCAAAACATCCACCCAATCCTACAAATATGATTCATCCAAATGATATCTCATTGAAATAATAATAATTTCATTTTAAAATTAATGGACACTAAATTAACGTACACAAATGTTTATTTATGAAATAATGGAAATAAGAGATATGCTTCACATTACAATGATTTGACTATGAAATTTTACCAAGGTTTATGTATTCTACCCTCTTTTAATTTGAACTTTTTAACTTTATATTTATGGAAAAAAGTGAACAAGTGTCTTTATAATGATTTGGCTACTAAAATTTACCAAGGTGTACACACTGTACTCTCTTTTCATTTGATTCTTTTAATTTATTAAAAAGAAATACATTTTCATAACCATTGAACCCACATATATATATATATATATATATATGAACCCTTTAACTTTATATTTATGAAAAGAGTCCAGAGTGTAAAATTTAGCAGTCAAATTATTATAAAAATCCGTTGTTCCTATTACTTCATAAATAGGAAGTTAAAAGGTATATATATAATTTAAAATTATAATAGAAAAAAATTATAGAATTAATGTAGTTAAGATTTCTGAATTCAAACTTACTTGATTAATATTTATACATGAAAGGAGATATAGATAAATAATGTGGACGAAATTACGTCCACTTGACCAAATTACAGAGGTAGCACTTGTTGTGAAAGTGGTAGGATGAAGTAGTGGTCCTAGAACCTTGGTCAAAAGGTATATATATATATATAATTTAAAATTATAATAGAAAAAAATTATAGAATTAATATAGTTTAGATTTCTAAATTCAAACCTATTTGATTAATATTTATACATGAAAGGGCACATAGATAAATAATGGGGACAAAATTGGGTCCAATTGACCACATTACAGAGGTAACACTTGTTGTGTAAGTGGTAGGATGAAGCCGTGGTCCTAGAACCTTGGTAATCTTTTGTTGTGGCATTCCGGAATAGTGATGGCTTTTAAAGAACAAATATTTAGATGCAAGCCATGACGGGGACAAAGTATGGAATCTCCCTTGAAATTAAAAGAAAATAAAAATAAAAGAATGATGATGATAACAAGTATGAAAAGTGTGAAATGAATAGTTAATTTCATAAAGTATGAGAAGTGTGAAATGAATAGTTAATGATGAGTAGGCGCCAGCCCACACACCAACTTCGTTGTTTTGATTGTCAATGTGTTTGAAACAGCTATCCACGTGTTATTACATGTCAATATTACAACGTAATAAAAAGTTGGTGAACTGTGCCAACGTGTTTATACGTGGCGTTATGTTTAACACCTGGCATTAATACAACGCGTGCTATGGATAATCACGATGAAAAACTTATCTCGATCCCTGTTCTCCGTAGGATATTTTCTATTGTTATTCTGGTTTGCAATTAATATGACAGTAAATAGTTGGTGGTTCGGTCATTGTGCCACTTGGGTTCCTCACCTGTTATTCGGGATCATTCCATTTTGGCGGTCATTGTTTTGTTTCCGGGTCTGTATGTGAGGGCTCCGCCTTTGGGTTTCCACTGCTATGTTGGTCTGTGAACTTCGGCCCTCGCTGTGGAATGCTGCATCGTTGGCGAACTGGCTTCTGTGTTAGCAATGGTGATTCATTCGTCTGTCTCGGCACAATCAAACTCTTTCTCTGCAATTATTTATCCCACTGTATTTATCGTTTTAATTTCTGTCTGTGTTTGGCTTCGGCTATGATTCATGCCCTTCTTGTTTGCTTGCAGGGGTTTCCAGTCAAGTTGACTCTCGGACTCTCTCGGTCTCCTCAAGCGCTCGAACTGGTAAGTCGGCCCTCCATGTTCCACTTCTGCATTCTCCTGCGACACAAACTGACCTTTTGGCTCCTCGTGAGCAGGTCTGGTCCTCGTTTCGTTTGATGGTTGTTTGTTCGGATGAAAGTCTCTTCGTTATTTCTTTCCCTCCAGGTACTCAGGTCGAACCCTTCCTTTGCTCTTTGGTTTTTATAAACGCGTCACAATGGTTAACTGACTGATGCCATTGTTCTGTCTCTGTGCAGGTGAACGTCTCTGTCACACGGTCCTATTCTCGGTCTCGGCTCCTCCTTTCCTCACGGGTAGCATCAAACTTCATTACACTCCCGTTTTAAACTGCGTTGCATTTCAGTCTCGCAGACAGTTTTTGTTTCAATGTTTTCTGGGCATCTAGTTTGTGGCAACCTGTAGGTCGACTATGGCTAAATTCCGCCCTGTCTTTCTTTGTTCTCGACCAGTCCAATCTTGTATAGGTTTTAGAACTTCTGGGTTTGAGGAACCCACCTGTAACTTGTGACTGTTGCTCAGTCCGTCCGTTTACAAACCTCGAGGGTTTCTGGTCAAACCCTAACTGTGGTTTCTTGTTTCCAGGGGTTTCGTTATTTTTCTATGTATTTTTCGGGATTGTAATATCCGGACTCTTAATTGACTATTTCATATTTATATATGTAAACTTTGAAAGAAAACTTCTAAATTCGTTTCAGTTTTGCTCAAGAAATGTACTGGTATATTAGTTGTTACCTGTAAATTATATTTGGCTGCCTGTGTCTAATTTCAACTTGTGTTTCTTTCGTTTCAATGTCTGCTCTTTGGCGTTGCTTGGCCACTTTCTTCTTCGTTCTCGGTTTCATATAAGAACTCGCACTGTCACCTTCCTGCACTGCTCGGACTTGCAATTTATAAAAGGGAAAAGAAATGATCAACATTAATGGCTGTTACTGTGGTTCTGTCTTTAATCGATTGTCAGTACTATGCATGTTAGGTTATAATTAACAAGATGTTTACACAACATTTGACACAGATGAATGGCTGAAATAATTTCACTGCTTGTTATATTACTCCTTTCAACAACAGGTTTGCAGCACTCTTCATTTGTGACTTTCCTGTTTCTTTTGTATCTCTGCTACAGGCAATTTCGTTACCAGTTGGTAACTACCACTGTTGGTTATTCAGTTACATTATTCACCTTGTTTCTCTTCTTACTTTATCACTAAACAAATCTTAAAATAACTCAGTAACTCACTGTAGTTTCTTAATGCAAATTAAAAATAAAAGTCAGCTAAACTAAAACAACTCCTACTGACAGCTAATCCTCTAATCAAAGAAAAAAAAATTAAACCCTGACAGGTGTCAAGACCTGTAGAATAACATATCACCGAAACAAATCATGGAAACCTGCTGTCTATTTGCCTCCCTAGTCGGATGCTCCTGCATTAGGCTCCCGGGGTAGCAAAAAGTCATGGCTCTGCTCCATGAGGTCATCTATTGAATAGCCAATTTTCTGAATCTGTGCTGCGTCAAGCCAGGTACTGTCCTCGATAGGACGATGCTTCCACTTGACCAGGTACTGTAAATAGTCCTTTCTGCGCGTTCGTTTGGCTACTTGTGTATCGAGGATACCCTCGATCTCAAGGGGCTGCGCCGCGGGCATCTGCTTTAACCAAACATCCTATTCATCTCGGGTATTCCGTTCTGGCCTTGTTGCCTCTTCATCTCCGGGACTGGTAGTGTAAGGAAACAAGTCTGCCACGTTAAAAATGGGCGAAATTCCTATTCCGGGTGGCAGCTGTATTTCATAGGCATTGGCTGAAAACTTGCGGAGAATTCTACAGGGGCCAATTTTTTTAAACCTTAACTTGTTATACTGCCCTCTTGGGAACCGTTCCTTGCGTAAGTGGGCAAGGAATTCGTCCCCAATATTGAACTGAACTTCACTCCTTTTCAAATCTGCCTTCTGTTTGTACCTTTGACTGTTGTCTACCAACTTCAATTTTACCTGCTCATGCAGATCACTCATTGCTTGAGCGAAATCTTCGCCATCTGTGCTTCTTTTCTCGAGCTTTCCCAAATCCCGCAGTTCATGCACTGCGCGAGGATGCATGCTGTACAGAACCTGAAAAGGACTATATCCCGTACTGCGATTTGGAGAATCATTATATACAAATTCCGCTTGGGCAAGTACGCGATCCCACATCCGCGAATTTTCTCCGATTAAGCTTCTTAGCAGGTTTCCCAAACTCCTATTTACCACCTCTGTTTGACCATCGGTCTGTGGGTGATAAGCGGAGCTGAAATTTAGTTGGGTGTCCAGCTTTTTCCACAGGGTACGCCAGAAGTGTCCTGTGAATCGTACATCCCGGTCTGAAATAATGGACCTCGGCAAGCCATGCAGTCGAACAATTTCTGTGAAGAACAAGTGGGCTACGTGAGTAGCATCACTGGTTTTTCGACATGGTATAAAATGCGCCATCTTCGAGAATCTATCCACCACTACCATCACTGAATCAAATCCTCGCTGTGTCCTAGGTAAACCCAGGACAAAGTCCAAACTGACTGAGTCCCATGGTCTACTTGGTATGGGCAATGGCGTATAGAGTCCTGCATTCTGGCTGTGGCCTTTTGCCAACTGACACATTTTGCACCTGCTCACATATCTCTGCACATCTCGCCACAACTTTGGCCAATAATAGAAATGCTCTATCTGAGATAATGTCTTGTCTATACCGAAATTTCCGGCTAGACCTCCGCTATGTTTCTCTCGAATAATGTTTTCCCGCATTGAACAATCGGGAATACACAACTGTCCTCCCTTAAACAACAATCCCTCTTGCAGATTGTAGTCCAACCACGGACTGTGATTCCGTAGTAAATGGTTCTGACATGCTTCATGTGCCTCTTTAAAGTCTGTATCTGTTTGATATAGATCCCTCAAGTGTTCGAAACCGAGTACCTGCACTGTACTCTCCTGCAAAAGCAGAGCTCTTCTGCTTAATGCGTCTGCCACCTTGTTGGATTGTCCGCTGATATGCTTCAATACAAAAGTAAAGCTTTGCAGATATTCCACCCACTCTGCATGCTTCTGGTTCAAATTGTGCTGCTACATAACATACTGTAAAGCAGAATTGTCAGAAAATAACACAAACTCATTACCTAGTAAATAGTGCCTCCAGTGCTTCAAGGCTTGAACGACCGCATAAAATTCTTTGTCATAAGGCGAATACTTCTGCCTGCTTTTGTTCAATTTCTCACTGAAATAAGCAACCGGTCTATCCTCCTGGCTAAGTACTGCCCCAATGGCTGTACCGCTGGCATCACAACGAACTTGAAAAAGTTTGTTGAAATCTGGCAATCTCAAGATCGGCCTCTCAGTGATCTTTTTCTTCAGAGTCTGAAAACTGTTTTCTGCTGCTTCAGTCCAGCAAAAAGGCTGATTTTCCTTCTTAATTGTGTCCAACATAGGTGCACAGATCCTGCTGAAATTCTTGATAAACTTCCTGTAAAAACTTGCTAAACCATGAAAACTTCGAACTTCAAATAAGTTCTTTGGAGATGGCCAGTTAACTATTGCTGCAATCTTTTCCGGATCCATCTTCAACTCGTTTTCTGCAATCACAAAACCCAGATAAACTAATTTCTTTTGAAAAAAAGTACACTTTTTCAAATTTATCAATAGCTTGTTCTGCTGCAAACTTCTCAATACACTTCAAACATGTCGAAAGTGTTCCTCCTTCGTTCTGCTGAAAATTAGTATATCATCTAAATACACGATCACAAATTTTCCAATGAACTCCTTCAGTACTTCATTCATTAGGAGCATGAAAGTACTGGGAGCGTTGCTTAATCCGAATGGCATCACCAACCATTCATACAGTCCTTCATTTGTCTTGAAAGCTGTCTTCCACTCATCCCCTTCTCTGATTCGAATCTGGTGGTAGCCACTTTTCAAGTCAATCTTTGAAAAATATGCTGCCCCACTCAAGCAGTCCATCATGTCATCCATTCTCGGTAATGGAAACCTGTACCGAATCATAATCTTGTTGATAGCTCTCGAATCTGTACACATTCGCCATTCGCCACCTTTCTTAGGAGCTAATACTGTCGGAACTGCACAGGGACTCATACTCTCTCTGATCAGTCCTTTATCAAGAAATTCTTGCACCTGTTTCCAAATCTCTTCATGATCTTTCGGACTCATACGATAAGTTGCCTTGTTTGGCAAGCTAGCTCCTGGTATAAAATCAATGCAGTGGCTGATACCTCTCTCGGGGGGTAGCTCATCTGGAAGATCATCCACTATGATATCTCCAAAATCTTGCAACATGTCTTGAATTTCCTCAGGTAAATCTGAAATCTGTGTGTGCAGTACCACTATTCTTGGCCTCCTCACAACAACAAAATTCACATCATTGTCTTCAATCTGTTTCAAAAATTCTTTTCCACCCATCAGCAGCGCTTTTACTCCACTAGCTTTTGTTGTACCTTCCTCTTTGATGGGTACAAGTGTGTGCTTGACCCCATCTTTAACAAACTTGTAGCAGTTCGTTCGTCCATCATGAACCACTTTTCTGTCAAACTGCCAGGGCCTTCCTAACAGTATATGACAGACATCCATTGGCATAACATCACAGACAATTTTGTCCTTATACATGCCTATCTGGAACTCCACCTCACACTGTTCATCAACTAACAGTTGATGTCCTTTCTGCAGCCACGACACTTTGTAGGGAGTGGGATGTTTCAGCTTTTTCAGTCCCAACTTCTCCACCATTTCCGTGGCCACCAAATTATCAATGCTCCCGCTGTCAATGATCATTTTGCAGCACTTTCCTTGTGATTTGCAAACTGTCCGGAACAAAGCCTTCCTTTGATCTGGATCCATAACCTCCTTTGCTGGTTTTAACAGCACCTTGTTCAACACTAAGGCTTCCCCTGTCTCTGGTGCATTTTCCACTTCTTGAGGCGGTGCTTCCGCTTCCTCAGGTTGGGCAACATAAGCTCCTCTTCCACCTGCTGGTTCACCTTCAGGACAGTCATACGATTTGTGCCCCCACTTGTGGCACCTATAGCACTGGACAGTTCCTCTGCCCCGACCATTGCCTCTTCCTCACTGGGCTGGTCATCCTCCTCTAGTGCTGTTGTCCTATTCTGTTGTTCCTGTAGTTTTGGAACTGCTGCCTTCCTCATTGGAACCTGTACCTTTGCCTTTACCAAAGGCCTTTCCCTTTCCTATGCCAGATCCACCTCCTCTCCTGGCATTCTGCTTCCTGTTTATTTTCTCCTCTGCCTTCAGAGCAAACTGATATGCCTCTACCAAGGTTCTGGGTGAAAGGATACCAATTTCATCCAGTATCTCCCCTCTCAGCCCATTTACGAACCTTGCTGTCTTTTCTGAGGTATCTTCCACATAACCTGCCCTCAAATTTAGCTTATAAAATTCTTCGGTATATTCCTTAATCGTCATTCCCCTTTGTCTCAAGTTCTGTACCTGCCTGTATAGCATAATTTGATAATCTTTAGGCAGAAACTTCTCTTTCAGTTTTGCCTCCATCCTGGTCCACTTCCTTATAGGTTGTTTGCGTAGCCTTTTCCTTTCTACCTGAATGTTGTCCCACCATAAGGACGCATGTCCTTTAAACTTGGTGGCAGCAAACTTCACCTGTTTGTCCTCACTGGTTTCTTCAAACTCAAAATATTTATTTACTTCGCTCAGCCAATCTAATAATACATCTGCCGAAAAATTTCCGACATAAGTGGAAAGCTCATGCTTTGGCTTATGACTGGACAACAAGACTAATTTCAACAATCTAAGTTCAGGTGTCACCCCTTCGAACTCATCTTCTGGTTCTGCAACATCTTCATCACTGTCATCTGCTGGGTCTCTCCGTCCCCCAGCTTCTACTGCTGCCAATCTCTGATTGAAAATTCGAATCTCTTCTCGCAGTCCCTCCTCTGCCACTCTTCGGACTGCTCTACCTCTTCCTTTTCCCCGCCTGCCAACTTCCATCTTCTTGTGACCTCAAACTTATGCTCCGATACCACTTGATGAGTAGGCACTAGCCCACACCCCAACTTCTCTGTTTTGATTGTCAATGTGTTTGAAACAGCTGTCCACGTGTTATTACATGTCAATATTACAACGTAATAAAAAGTTGGTGAACTGTGCCAACGTGTTTATACGTGGCGTTATGTTTAACACCCGGCGTTAATACAACGCGTGCTATGGATAATCACGATGAAAAACTTATCTCAATCCCTGTTCTCCGTAGGATATTTTCTGTTGCTATTCTGGTTTGCAATTAATATGGCAGTAAATAGTTGGTGGTTCGGTCATTGTGCCACTTGGGTTACTCACGTGTTATTCGAGATCATTCCTTTTTGGCGGTCATTTTTTTGTTTCCGGGTCTATGTGTGAGGGCTCCGCCTTTGGGTTTCCACTGCTATGTTGGTCTGTGAACTTCGGCCCTCGTTGTGGAATGATGTTTCGTTGGCGAACTGGCTTCTGTGTTAGCAATGGTGATTCATTCGTCTGTCTCGGCACAATCAAACTCTTTCTCTGCAACTATTTATCCCACTGTATTTATCGTTTTTATTTCTGTCTTTGTTTGGCTTCAGCTATGATTCACGCCCTTCTTGTTTGCTTGTAGGGGTTTCCAGTCAAGTTGACTCTCGGACTCTCTCGGTCTCCTCAGGCGCTCGAACTGGTAAGTCGGCCCTCCATGTTCCACTTCTGCATTCTCCTGCGACACAAACTGACCTTTTGGCTCCTCGTGAGTAGGTCTGGTCCTCGTTTCGTTTGATGGTTGTTTGTTCGGATGAAAGTCTCTTCATTATTTATTTCCCTCCAGGTACTCAAGTCGAACCCTTCCTCTGCTCTTTGGTTTTTATAAACGCGTCACAATGGTTAACTGACTGATGCCATTGTTCTGTCTCTGTGCAGGTGGACGTCTCTGTCACATGGTCCTGTTCTCGGTCTCGGCTCCTCCTTTCCTCACGGGTAGCATCAAACTTCGTTACACTCTCGTTTTAAACTGTGTTGCATTTCAGTCTCGCGGACAGTTTTTGTTTCAATGTTTTCTGGGCATCTAGTTTGTTGCAACCTGTAGGTCGACTATGGCTAAAGTCCGCCCTGTCTTTCTTTGTTCTCGACCAGTCCAATCTTGTATAGGTTTTAAAACTTATGGGTTCGAGGAACCTGCATGTAACTTGTGACTGTTTCTCAATCCGTCTGTTTACAAACCTCGAGGGTTTCTGGTCAAACCCTAACTGTCGTTTCTTGTTTCCAGGGGTTTCGTTATTTTTCTATGTAGTTTTCAGGATTGTAATATCCAGACTCTTAATTTACTATTTCATATCTATATATGTAAACTTTGAAAGAAAACTTCTAAATTCGTTTTAGTTTTGCTCAAGAAATGTACTGGTATATTAGTTGTTACCTGTAAATTATATTTGGCTGCCTGTGTCTAATTTCGACTTGCGTTTCTTTCATTTAAATGTCTGCTCTTTGGTGTTGCTTGGCCACTTTCTTCTTCGTTCTCGGTTTCATATAAGAACTCGCACTGTCACCTTCCTGCACTGCTCGGACTTGCAATTTATAAAAGAGAAAATAAATGATCAACGTTAATGGCTGTTACTGTGGTTCTGTCTTTAATCGATTGTCAGTACTATGCATGTTAGGTTATAATTAACAAGATTTTTACACAACATTTGACACAGATGAATGGCTGAAATAATTTCACTGCTTGTTATATTACTCCTTTCAACAACAGGTTTGCAGCACTCTTCGTTTGTGACCTTCCTGTTTCTTTTGTATCTCTGCTACAGGCAATTTTGTTACCAGTTGGTAACTGCCACTGTTGGTTATTCAGTTACATTATTCACCTTGTTTCTCTTCTTACTTTATCACTAAACAAATCTTAAAATAACTCAGTAACTCACTACAGTTTCTTAATGCAAATTAAAAATAAAAGTCAGCTAAACTAAAACAACTCCTACTGACAACTAATCCTCTAGTCAAAGAAAAACAAATTAAACCCTGACAGGTGTCAAGACCTGTAGAATAACATATCCCCGAAACAAATCATGGAAACCTGTTGTCTGTTTGCCTCCCTAGTCGGATGCTCATGCATCAATTAAGCTCATATTGAGTTGAGATTATTGTTTCTTTTTCTTTTATCAATTCTTAGGTTAAATTTATTAAAATAACTTACTGATTAAATTAAATGAATGACATGCCAAGAATTGATATATATGTAAGGAAAACACTATACTAAATTAATAGAGTGTGATATTGTTAATATATGAAAAAATGGTAGAAGAGAGAAGTTTCATGACTACATATGGAAATGAATTGTGTACAAGTTTTATCCATCACAAAGGAATTATGACTTTTTCTATTGTGACGGAAGAAAAACAATAATCAATTCAATATCATAAAGGAGTTGTGGAAGTGGATTGTGTACAAGTTTTATTCATCACTAGGGAATTGTGTACAAGCTTTATTCATCATTAGGAAATTATGAATTTCTCTATTGTGATGTAAGAGAAACAACAATCAATCCAATATCATAAAGGAGTTTCTTAGAGAAGTAGATAACAATATAGCCATCTTAAATATGGAAAAAAGGAATTCTTCCTAAAATCTACTTAATGATGATTAATGCATATATAAATGCATATGTAAGATAAAAACATAAGAACATAATAATACTATATAGTATGATAATGAATTAGCTTTAATCCATCATTAGAAAAAACAATATTATGTTTTTTCCATATTATTACCATGTAAATAGTTGGTACTTACATAAAATGAAATTTATAATAGAACCACGTGTTGAGTTCCTTGGCTATTGGAACAACCATTTGACAAGTTAAAAATATTTTGACTAATACTAATGTGCTATAATGATGTTGCTAACTCTTATTGAGTCCAAGTTGCTAACCTTAAGGACTCGTGAAGTATATTGATGACTTTGTTGAATACACATGTAATAATTGGTGATGTGTGTGATACCATTTGAAAGGATTATATATATATATATATATATATATATATATAATTGATGGAAACTAAGGATAGACTTCATGTCGTTGAATGTAGGTCGAATGAGACAAAAATTTCATGATCAAACCTCTATGTATTCTTAATTAGAAAAAAATCATGCTGCAGTGGCGAGCGATCATGAAGGTCAAGTGTAGTGGAAGTGTTTCAACTGTGAGAGGATACCTGGGAAGATGAATATTATATGCATGAGGCATATTTTAGCCTATTATGAGGGCTAAGAAATAGTAAGGATGGCATTTGTCTTGAGGGGGGAAGATGTAACACCCCTCGGTAAATATGTCAATGTTTTTTTAATGCAAATGACTTGGTAAAATTATGGGCTACGTAAAGGCCTAGATGGATGATAAAACAAAAAAATTATTTTATTTAACTAAATTTATTTCATAAACAATACAAGTTATGGAAAACCATAAAACTATGAGGAAGAGTTCTAAAATATAGTTTCATTTACCAGACAGTTAGAAGATAGTTATTCCTCTCCCTATAGATAGATAATCTCAATTGGGACAAGGGAGCCAAGCGGATGAGAGGGAAGAAAACGCGAGGTAACTTTGGGGACTTGGTACATAGCTGGAGGAGGTCTAAGAAAGGAATTGAAGCTTTCATATTTGGAGCCTGAAACAGGATGATGTTGAAGGTAAGAAAATACCCTTCCAGTAGAGTATTATTTAGTTGGTTGGTGGACGGTGGAAGCCCTAGGATAAACTAGTAATTCTATGAGTTCTTTGGATATAATTTTATAGTCTTGATACCTTTGAAAAAACCTTGTTAGGTATCTGTCAAGAAACTTTCTATAAAAAAATTGACTCGAGGGGATTCACGTTGTGCAAACTCAATACTTATTGATGAGGTAGAGCACTCCCTTTTCAAGATATTTTATGGCTGGACTAAACAACTAAATAAAAATATAAATGTTATGATCTATTATATGTGATATATTTTTGTCAAAACTCTCCTTGTACAATACAATAGTTTTGTTTTTTTCTTTTCCTAAGTTTGTTTCTAGCATTGACACTATTTGTTTACAAAGTATATATTGCTACCTTTGTCCCTATAAGAAATACCTTGTATCGCTATGAACTTAGGAGATTTATCTTAATTCTAGGTTTAGAGTAATTATCGAGTATGTATGATGCAAGTACCATCTTAACCAAATAAACAAAATATGCTGGAGGATTTACAATGGTAACATTATTTCATCTGGTATAATTTTATAGAAGATCCTTCATATAAATTAAACCATACATTAAGATCGATTTATTTTTTTGTTTAAGTATGTGATACAGTTGAATTAAATTACTATCTACTAAAATGATGTGATATTTATAACTTCTTCGCTAATTCCCTTACTGCATGTGCTACCCTTCCTTGAGTGATTAACTATGCAATTGTTTTCCCCCACATCTTACCCCATCACATGGAGGCCATGTGACCGCTGTGGGAGTTGGCACCATTGTCTGGTAGCATTTGGATGGTTAGTATGGGGGGATGGACATCAAACTATCACACTTATTTTACATAATCCTAACCCATTTTGAAACCTAATTGTTTATTCAATGTGTCATTTTTCGTTGTCATTCCCGCTATCTGATGGCATCACTACATCTCTCTTTGTCCATACTCTACATCTAGATTTATGTGGGTGCATAGATGCCATGAAAAAAGTAGGACTTTGCATGCCTCCACCATCTGTCACTTTCCACGTTCCTGCATGTATTTTTATTTCTTATGATTGGTTTCATTTCCTGTATGCTATGGTTTTTTTTGTATATGGTTTCCCACCCTCTTGCTCACTGTTTTGATGTTGCTCTAGGGACTTTGATAATAGGCTTAGTTCCATCTTCAAACGTGAATCCCCGCTTTGGGAGTTTATTCTGTAAATTTGATTATGTAGTAACTTCATGGTAATTTTTTTCGTGGTTCAATTCGAGTTAAAAAATTTCCACCGTTTTAACCAATTTTTTTGCCACATTGATTAGGGATTTAGCAATTCTGGTTACCTTTTTCCTTATACGTAGAGCACATAAATACTGACCCCTTGAATCCATGTCTTCCATTCTTTGGAGGAAAGGTAAGGTATCATTCCAAAATTTTAGAATGTGTTTCTTTTTTAATTTAATTTTTTCTATAGCTTTGAATTTCTATCCATGCGTGACTATGCTCTTTTTTTTATCCTTGTCCATATAGTGGTATTGGTATACACACTCCTCGATGCAAGGACCTCAATATCCAGAGGAAAAATATGAGCTACGCCCAGGTAATTAAGAGTTTTAGTTTACCTTGGGTCATAGTATTTAATAATGTTTCATAGTTTATATAGTTATAAATCTATGATAGGAAAATCCTTATGGACTTCTCATTTCTTGTATTAGTTTAACTAACCCTAGTGCTCACATATCCATTGCGGCTTTACAAGTGTGTCTCTATGAAGGGCGCGAAAAGAATATCTCACCTTCTTTCGTGCCATACCATTCATGTACAAGTAAAATTTTGTGTATTTTTCTCCTTTACTTCTTACATTCAATTTCGTTCCATAAAAATTCCATCTTAATCAATACAATTATAATGCCCTGATTTCCCCTATCCTACAGGTGCGTATTACCTCTACCCCAATCTAATTTTCGCTCAATACTTTGGCATTGTTGATAATGGCATACAATTCCTTTTTTCTACCAGGTTGGTTCAATTCTCCTCTCTGTGATCCAACTGTTCAACCTACCAATGGGTTTTAGATTCATAAATGATTTGGGTGGGTCAATCAACCTTATAAGTTTCATATGAGTATTTTGGTTGTTCATTTTTATTGGATTGTAGAGTTCCTTTTTCCTCACCATTCTCCTGATTGTGGTTTGTGTTTTTCTTTCTTTAAAAATAATCTAATCTTAAAGTGTTTCATTCCATAATAATTCAATTCCATTTATTTATTTATCAATAAAATTATGTATTTATTTACATAAACATTTCAATTTACTTCATGGCATTTCTGCCATTCCTACTAACGTAATTCAATTTGAAGAAAGAAACTACATCAATGAAGGGGTATTACAATTGTCTTTCTTCTATTATGAAGTGGTTTATTGTTGTATAATAGTATGTATGACATTAGGAAAATGAAGGCTCTATTGCATTAGTGCTACATATAGTTATAAATAAGGAAACCCAAAATTTTATATCTAGGCTAGATACCAAGCCAAGCTAGTCACATAGAAACTAGGAGAACAATACCGAGTCTAGTGAAAGACAACCTGGGATGTCTTGGCAGGTCCTGAGGAGTGGCCCCACTCAAAATTGGAAAGGATTTTTCTTAAAAATATATATATAAATTTAGAGTTGTAAGAAGCTGTAGCATAAATCATTTCTTGAATAGGATAACTACTATGGTAGTAATTAGTTATGAACTAGAGTTATTGAAATAAATAAGACACTTGAGAACTTCTTCCACAATGGAAATAAGAGATATTCATAAAATATCTGAGATAAGTAATGGTTGTGCAACTTATTGCAAAACAAAAAATATCATTCACATTGGTATAGAAACTGTATAAAGGAATATGTTGAAATAGAGTAAGTTGGATTTCCATTAAACCCTAGGTACCATGCTATCATAAAGACCTTATTAATAACATACACTTTACGACCATAATTTGTTCCTATTATAATTTTTATTTATGATACGACTCTAGAGAAATGTTAAGATTGTGGTCTAAGAATTTTCTTTGTTTAAAAAGGACTTTATAGATAATAAAAGTATACATTGCAATAAGAAATAGTGGAGAAAGAATGAATGTGACCTGAAGCCACTAGAAAATACAATAATTATTGTAATAGTATCCCTAACAAAACATGTGTTTCTTTCCTTCGATACTTAACAAAATTCCAAAAATAGACTCTAGAAAACAATCATATAGGCACTACAATCATAATCAATCAAAAAATGGAAATTAAAAATGGAAATTCTAGTTGCAAATCAGCCGTGATGACATTCCCATAGCGCACACACACACATATTCTATCTGTAGCAAGCTAAAAAAAAAAATTAATTAATTAATTACTAAAATATCTAATATACCATGTTTGATAGGGTACAATAGCCGTGTATAACATATGGTAACACAAATATAAAGATCAAAAAAAGAGTAGATAGTGCATACACCTATCAATAATTAGTCAATTCAAGGATTTACTATGCTCAAAATGAGTAAATGAGAGGTCACGTGATGATGGAATGAGATTTAAGGGTGCCAAAGTGGTGTTTTCGGCTAAATAACTCATGACACAAGATGAGATAAAAATTAAGGTGTTAACAGATGCCCCATAATGTATGAGGTAAGGAGCTCATCATATGGCCAAAATACATTACGAGTTTATTTCTTGTGGACAACGAGAAGAGAACCAGATGTATAAGGAGTGGAGCAACAATGGGTAAGGATGACCCCCAAGGATCACTAAGAGACCCACCAACGAAACCACCAACCAATGAGGCAAGCTATGTACAAAATATCAATATGCACCAAGAACACATCCCCATGCTCGTATAACTGTCTCAATATTATATGGGATCGTTGCTTATAAGATCCTATATCATATTAGTACATCATGAAAATTCCACATGGGGAGATGGATACGAGGCAGACGACCCTATGTCTCTTTCTCCCCTGATTATAATTCTCTATGCCCTATATATCTATGGGGGAATAGGGTGATTCGAGTTAGGTTGTGTCATGTGCGGGCACCTGGGGACACATGATTGTGCCAAAAATGTTATTTTTTGACCACCCATGTTCCTTGTTCACATTTGCACGACCCATTTTCAAGTTGCTCCATCGTTTTCCTTCATTCGGGTCAGGCACCTTTTGGAAACCCCAACTTTTGTTTAGGCGGTGGGGTCTTGTCGTGTGTGGGTTCTTGTGGAAATTATTTCAGGCGGTTCGGGTCATGTCGCGGTTAGGCATCGAGGCACACAAGGTCATGATAAAAATGTTAAGTTGTGACCTCTGATGTGCCTTCTCCATGTTTGTGCATCTTGTTTGTCAGTTGCTCCCTCATGTGTGTTTGCTTGGGTCATGCGTTCAGGCGGGTCGGGTCATGTCGTGAGTGGGTGTTGATTAAAAGACACTCAGGAGGATAGGGTCATGTCATGTGTGGGTGCTCGGGCACATGGGGTCGTGCTAAAAATGCTAATTTGTTACCGCTTATGTGCCTTCTGCATGTTTGCGTGGCTCGTTTTCAATTTTCTCCCTCATGTGCCTTCATTCAGTATATATATATATATATATATATATATATATATATATATATATATATATATATATATATATATATATATACATATATACATATATACATAGATATATACATAGATATATATATATATATATATATACATAGATATATACATATATATATATATATACATAGATATATACACACAGATATCTATATATATATATATATATATACCCACAACGTGGAAAAACTAAGGAGAAACAAAATTTTAACTAAGAAAATATTGAAATCTATGATACACCATGTCCGATAGGATACAATAGCCTTGTGTAAGATATGGTAACAAAAATATAAATAACAAAAATTGTAAGTCATAGTAGCTGGCCACTAAATTAATTATGATTTAAAAGGGAATTAAACCCTCTTGATAAGGTATTTCATTGGAATCAACGATGTGTACCTATGAACAAGGAAAAAATAAATAAAATAATAAAAATATGGATCAATTCTTGTCATATGGAATCCTTACAACGTCAAATAATAGACATACATGTCAAAACACCAACGAATTTTTAAAGTTAAAACAACTACAAATGCAACTGAACAATAATAATATGTTTTGGTTGGGTTATCTCTTACCTCTAAACCTCTATTATGCACAAAAAACCTGTGGGAATCATGTTCAAGAACTAATGAAGAAAGGTTGTCAAAATACTAAGTAAGCAAATGTAGTAATCGTCTTTCTCAGAGAAGAAGATCAAATTACATGGTCTAGCTATAGTCGGGTGAATTTTGAGTTGTTTGATCCTAAGAAGGGAAAGCAACGAGGGTTAGCCACCGAAAAAGTTAAGCGCTGGACCGCTAAGTAAGACGAGTTAGAACGATATGGTTAGAGAATGTCTAGGTGAATGGTGGAAAGCTTATGCTTTCAAAAAATAGTGAAAAAGTTTCTTTACTGAACTTGAGGCAAGAATCAACTAACTACTATAAGGAAGAATTTTGATACTTACCACTATTGAGAAAGCCGCCCAGAAGCATATGGAGCGAGTAGGGTCTCGATCTGCTTGAAGATGCAACAAATTAGTCTTTTCACCAATTTTCCTTGGAACCAGTTGCTCAGAAATTCAAAGATCGTAGTGAAATTATTAGCATAAGTTATGGTTTTGGAAAAAGTGTTACAGAACTATACCAAGAAAAGGTATGGTGCAAAATAATATTTTTGGGGAAGGGTAGGAGGTGGTTATGCCACATCCCAGCCAACACCGCATCCCAGTCGTCCAACCATCAAACCCTAACTCATGAAGACCATCAATCTTAAAATGTAAGTAAGATCTAATTGGAAATATAACTTTCGTTATGTTTTTCCACTGGGAACAATATGGAATCATTGAAAATCAGGTATAATGTTAAGGATGGAAAATTATCTTGAAGTTTAAAAAATTGGCGAATCTCACTAGTCCCTAATATGAAAACTATAAAATGTTTATTGATGTATTTGTAAAATTATTCAAATTCATAATGATATTATATATATTTTCTATATAATGTTGGCTAATTTTAAGGTAAAATAATTTTATATTGTAAAATTTGGGCGAATCATTTTTATAAAAAAATGGAAATTGGAGAATTTTTTTTGGGAAAAACCATGAAAATTAGCCCACCTGCAAATATTAGCCCCAAAAATTTTCCATGTTGAAAATGGAATGTTTATGTTACTTTTCCTTGCGTTTCATAAGTTATTATGTGATAATTTCAAGCGGGTTATTAAAAACAAAACCAGTATCACCTTTGTACAACTGGAGACCCTGCAAGTTGACCATTCGAGCCATATGGTGATAGATGCATTACAAGTTAATAATATTTATTCATAATGTAACACATGGTAGAAAATTATGTACAATAAATGATGCTCGATACGGGAAAATGAAATAATGATGTGATTAATTTAAATAGTTACAATTGTGGTGGAATAAACGTAGAGGTAACAATACTACACCGAGGGTAAGGTTAATGTAAGAAAGAAAAGGGTAACCATAAAGTTTTTTTTTTTTTTTAAATGGGTGAAGGTTTTTATAAGTGGATGTTACATGGTCATAAAAAATTATTGGCCAAAATTTCCAAGTATTTGTGTGAGCTATTTGCTACTCTTAGTTGAGGAGAGAGATGTTGGTTGATATCATGAATAGAATGGTTAACTTTCTATCAATGTTTTTAATTTTTTCTTCATCGTTACTAGTTTCACAAAATTCTCCTATTTACTCTTTTTGTACCATTTTATGTCACTTGCAATATTCAAATGAATTTTAATCTTGTCTTGACTTCATGTCATAATTCTCCTATTTCTTCTACCTGTACCATCCTATGTCACTTAGAATATTCAAATCTATTTTAACCTTATGCTGACTTCATGCCATAACCGATGAAGTGATGAAAATGCATTTAATGTGCCAAATATAATAGGACCCACAACCTTCTTTTCTGTGACATCGTATCAAAGTGGGGATTGGGAACTCTCTCTCCTAAGCACCCTACTTGAGGAAATTTTTAATCAATTTATTTAAATTAAACGAAAACAAGTTTGCTTGTAATTATAAATAATTTTTTATTTTTAAAAAATAGTAATAATATTTTTTAAAACAACTTTATTTTTATTTATTTTTTAAATTAATTTTACATTTGAAATCTTTTGAATAAGCATATGTTTTTTTCAATATTATCAAAAAATAAACTAATAATTAAACACATATTTTTTATAAGATATTTTTTAAAAATTAAAAATTACACTTATATGCATATTATATCAAAACTGTCTAAATATTTTTATTTTTACTTTTATCTAAATATACTATTTAATAACCAATATAAAATATATTTAGTTTTTTTTGCTGGAATCACGATTGTAGTAGACCAAAACCCGCAGGCGTTAGTCTCCGCTACAATCGCCAGAGTTAGGATCCACGAGAGGAGATTAGTCTATGTCGCGAAACACATAGGGAGCGTTGAACCCAATGTCCAACAATATCCCCCCAACGCGATTTGGGTCAGTTTCTAACTCGAGACCTGTCGCTCTGATACCACTTTTTGGAATCACGATTGCCGTTAGACCAAAACTTGCAGGCGTTAGTCTCTTCTACAATCGCTAGAGTTAGGATCCACGAGAGGCGATTAGTCCATGTCGTGAAACACATAGGGAGCATTGAACCCAATGTCCAACATTTTTCAAGCTATAATATTTGTATGCAATATAAATATATTAGTTTTTTTTTCTAATATAATATTTTGTAAGAATTATGTAATATAATAAAATTAACATAATCCATGATGAACATGGCAAGTAGAAAAACAATTAAGGAATATAATATCACCACATAAGTAAACTGTAACAAATCCCACTAATCAATTTTTTTTTTAAGGTCATGATGATTGTCATATTCTGATATCCTAGTCATTTAGTACTTTAGTAATGACAATTCAAAAGCAAGGTATGTCCTTATTTTATTTTTCTCATCACAAAACTCTGTCTTGGTTTATAATTTTCCTTAGGTCTATTTATACAACACACTAATTAAACTTAGCTTATACATACCATACTTATTTTACCTTTAGGTTGTCATACATGTCCCCCACATGTATTATATCTGAATTACCATTATCCCCTTTCACAATTTAATAACATACCCTTTTACTACTTTAAAACATTTTGACCTATTATTATATATAAAGTTATAATTTATTACTTATAACTTTTCCAACTACTATGGCTATTAGTTGAATAAGGGTAATGACCCTACCATTCCTTTGTTGGTTGCATAATACCATTTTATATGTTACTAAATAAACCATATAATGGGTATACATTCCATACATATCACCCAATGTAATTTCCATACCCCACATAACTCAACATATTATTATATTATATTGTAACCTCGTCATATGATTTCAGATCAATTTATCATAGGATAATGTTTGTGTTTATTTAATTTCATGATGGTGACAGTTAGTTTTATTAATGATGCTATCCTATCCACCTATGATTTTACTCCTGTCGTATTAAATCTCCAGTTGCAACCTTATCGTTTCATTTATTAAGACATTAAATTGAGGTACTTCATCACCTGAATTTCACGTGGTATCAGTACCTCTAGAGGACACCTGTAGGAAGGATATTTTCTATCATGAATGGTGGATATTAATAGATCACCCTAATGTGAGAGAATTACCTACGTATGTGCTTCCACAGTTTCATTTTTTCAGTCATTTGGTCGGAGTTACGCCTTGGCAGGTTTTTGCACAGAGAGAGACTTATTCTGCATTTTTGTGATGAAATGCTATGAAATCGGAGGACGTCTCTTTGTAACATTGATTTCCCTCATGTACTCAGATTGTACATGAGATTCAAAGTCATGGTTAACAATTTCTCTTTTGAACCAACGTTTTTCATATTATTTATAGGTAATATGTTCTCCATACCCTTCGTTCCTCTTTTCAATGTTTTAATTTTGGTTTGCCACATTTATTTTGGCTCTTTATTTCTTTGTTTATAATTTCATTTATGTTCACTAGTTTTTTATTGAAATGAATTTTTTGACAAGGTCTATCCTCGTTTTGGAATCCTTCTCAATTCCTTCCACATCTTCAGCGTAATAATTTTAGACAGAATCGACTAGGTAAGCAAACCTCTCAATTATTTCATGGGTTTTCCATTCCAACTCTTTCCAAAACGGTGTAACCCTAAGGTTATTTTTCGAGTTTTCATTTTCTCTCTACGATTTATATTTCCACGAATTCCACCATTCGTTATGTTCACTTTTCATGGTATAATATCCCTGTTTTGTATTTAATGCATAAATTGTCTTTTTTTACATGGTTGGATTGTTAATTTAGATTTTTTAGATTTCGACCTTTATATTCTCCATTATTCTTAGGGTCTGGTACATAGAGGTTTTCCACTTAATTCAATAGACTCCCTCATTTCTTTGTTGTAAATGAATTTCCCCAATTTTGGTGTTTTGGTTTTTTCATCAGAGGTTCTGTTAAGGCTCTATTGTAATATTTGAATTGTCAATTTGGCTCTTAATTTCGAGCCCTTTATTCTGGTTACGTATAATGTTTCTTAATGTAAGTTCTACATGGTTAGTTGAAATCGTATCCCTCTGGTGTACATATAAATGTTAATAACTTTATTAGTTTCTTTGGTTTCTATATGTGTTCGATCTATGTTTCATATTACAATGAGGTTACTTATTCTATCGAGAAGACTCTCTCATACTTCATAACCAAATTTCTAAATTTTGTTATTTTCAATTACTAAGTTTCCTTACCATTATTGCTCATGCAAACGAATTCATATTTTTGTTAAGAATTTTTCTTCAGTACACCTTGTGTATCTTTGTAATAATAATTCAGCTTCGTTATAGAGTTTACACTTCAGAGACTTATGGACAATTTATTATTGCCAGAGATATTCATGTAGAATTATGTGAATATATAATTACAATTTTCCATGAAATTCAATTTATCTTATTCTGTCATAGACTGTGTATTTTCTTTACTTGTTTTGATTTCCCCACCTCGAAATCTTGATTGGAATTTTTGTAATTATATTTCTCTGTATGTCATAGTTTCAATGTTCACTTCACATAATCGAGAAGTTTATATTTTTAGTTAATTTTAATTTTATAATTAACATGCTTAGTATTAACTCATTCATCGGTTAACTCGTCTATTACATCTAGGTATATGAGGAATAGCACAAATATATATTTTAATGTCTATATAATAGTTTCTATCTTTGTTTTACTAAAATTGATATTGAATCTTTGTAATAGAATTTTGACTATATTAATATAGTCCTACTTCTGAATTTATTTTATATCCAATTACATTTCAGATTTTTCTTTATATAATAATACTCTCTACATCTAGATTAAATGAATTTATAATTAGTACTTCCAGAATTTAATTGTGTAAACTTAATCTGTGAAAATTTTCTTTCTCGAACTAATATGGGAATTATTTTCCCGGATTTTCATACTCTTTCACTATTTTGTGCGACACTACTTCACTTTGGGATATCTCTTCTATCATGCTAGTATTGAAAATTTCCCATTTTTCTACTAGTCACTATGATATACTTAACAACTTCATTTTATTCAAATTGTTATTACAGTTGATCTTATTGTAGGTACAAGAAGAATGTTGTGAAACCAGCTCCAAAAATAGAAGAAAAGAGATATCAACGCCTTAGAAATAAGCCACTTCGAGGGGGAAACCTCCAATACATTACATGAATGAAAAATTCTTCGATGATTTAAATTACAAAACCTCCTTTCTATATATAGGAGTCCATGGGGCCAGAATGTAATCCTAGTGGGGCCACAATGTAATCCTATCCAACCTAACAATAATAATTTAACGGCACCATAATAACAATATGGGGGTTACAAAGGTATAATAATAACAATAAAGGGGTTACACTAACAACAATAAGGGACTATACTAGTAATATAGCGAGCTAACATGCCCCTCTCCTTCAAAAAAGTGTTTTCCTCAACACTTGAGTAGATCTAGGTGCTTCTGTATAAAATTATCATCCTCCCATGTAGAATCTTCAGTGGATAAGTTCTTCCACTTGATGAGATACTCTAAAATTGATCGATTCTGTAGCTGTCGAGTTCTTTTTTCTGTGACTACTTCAGGTTCCAATATGATTATTCCTTCCTCATCAAGTTCTGGCAATATTGTTTGAACTGGAAGATTTTCACCTATAACCTTATTTAAGCATGAAACATGGAAAATTGGATGCACTCGTGAATAAGCAGGAAGCTCCAATTTGTATGCCATAGTACCAATATTTTGCAACACCTTATAAGGACCATAGTACTTTGGCGATAATTTATTATCCTTATTAGCTTGCTTTTGGGACATTTGTTTGTATGGTTGTAGCTGTAAAAATACCCAGTCTCCTACATCAAAAATTTTCTCGCTGCGATGTTGATCTATCTGTTGTTTCATTCGATTTTGTGCCAAATTTAGGTTGTCCTTTAAGAGTTGGAGAACTTCTTGTTGATGCTCGATGTGATCTTCCACTGCTTGAACCTTTGAATTTTCTCTTAAAGATTATGTGATGGATGGTGGATGATATCCATAAAGTGCCATAAATGGGGTCATTTTTGCTGCAGTATGGAAGGAAGTGTTATACCACCATTCAGCAAGAGGTAACCACTTGACTCATTGTGTTTGTTTATCAGATACAAAACAACGAAGATATCCTTCCAAAAATTTATTTACTATCTCAGTTTGACCATCAGATTGAGGATGATAAGATGAGCTATGAGTTAATTGAGTACCCAAACAAGAAAATAACTCCGTCCAAAAATTTCCCGTAAAAATCGGATCTCTGTCGCTCACAATAACCCTTGGGCTTCCATGTAGCTTTTGAATTCTGTCCATAAATGTAGTAGCAACTGTACTTGCTTTAAATGGATGAGATAATGCACAAAAGTGTGCATACTTGGTAAGTCTATCAACTACCACCATGATTACACTCTTTCCTTCGGACTTAGGTAAACCTGTGATAAAATCCATTGAAATCTCCTCCCAACGTTGACTTGGAATGGATAAAGGTTGTAGAAGTCCCGGGGTCTTAATTGTTTCCACTTTATTCTGCTAGCAAACCAAACATTCTGCCACAAAATTTTGAATATCAGATTCAAGGCCATCCCAAAAAAATTCTTTCTTCACCCTGTGGTAAGTTTTTAAAAATCCTGAGTGTCCTCCTAAAGGAGAAGTGTGCAATTCCAGAAGAATCTTTTGTTTTAGTTGGGAATTCTTACAAAGATAGAAGCGATCTTTGTACCATAAGGAATCATTTTTCCAACTAAATGTATCAGATGTACTAGGATCTTGCTGCAACTTTTGAATGAGTGTCCATACATCTTTGTCCTTCTTCCATTCATCTCTTGTTTTAGTTATCCAATCTGGTTGGATAATAGAAATGGCACAAAGAAATGCTTCCACCTCTTCATTCTTTCTTGAGAGTGCATCTGCAACAACATTAAGCTTTCCTTTTTTGTAGATTATTTCAAAGTCATAACCAACATCTTTGTGACCCATTTTTGCTGCTCTTCTGAAGATAGTCTTTGTTCCAAAAAGTGTTTAAGACTATCATGATCATTTTTTACCTTGAAGTGTCTTCCCATTAGGTAAGTTCGCCATTTCTTTAGTGCATACAGTATTGCTAACATTTCCTTCTCATAAATAGGTTTCTGTAAATACTTTCCTTTGATTGGACGACTTTCAAAAGCAATGGGTCTTCCTTCCTGCATTAAAACTGCACCAATTCCATTTCCTGAGGCATCACATTCCACAATAAAGGTGTTTGTGAAGTCTGGCGTAGCTAAGACCGGTGCTAGGCACATTGCCTCTTTAAGATGTTCAAAGGCCTTAGTTGCTTCAGGAGTCCATGAAAATGCATCTTTCTTCAATAATGTTGTTAGAGGTGCTGCTATTCTCCCATAATTCTTAACAAACTTTTGATAATACCTTGTTAACCCAAGAAATCCTCGCAACTGCTTTATGGTTGTGGGGACTTTCCATTCCTTAATGGATTTAATTTTGTTAGGGTCTACCTTAACACCCTCATGAGATACAATATGACCCAGATATTCCACCTCTTGTACTCCAAAGAAACATTTGGATGTTTTTGAATATAATTGTTTCTCCTGCAATAGTTTGAGCACCCTGTCAACATGTTCAACATGATCCTTCCAAGACCTGCTGTAGATTAGTATATCATCAAAAAATACTAGCACAAATTTTCTAAGGAAGGGTTTGAAAATGGAATTCATCAAACCCTTGAAATGTAGAAGGTGCATTGGTAAGGCCAAAAGGCATGACCAAAAATTCATAATGACCCTCATGAGTTCGAAATGTTGTTTTTGGAATATCTTCGGTCTTCATTCTAATTTGATGATATCTTGAACGAAGATCCAACTTGGTAAAATAAATTGCTCCATGTAATTCATCCAATAATTCATCAATCACAGGAATGGGAAATTTATCTTTAATGGTGAGCTTATTGAGCTCCCTATAATCTGGACACATGCGCCATGATCCATCCTTCTTATGTACCAATACTATAGGAGCAGAGAAAGAACTTTGACTAGGTTGAATTATACCCGCCTCTAACATTTCTGCAATCATACGTTCAATTTCGCTCTTTTGGACATAAGGATATCTATAAGGCCTGATGCTTGGAGGAACACTTCCTGGAATCAAATGAATAGCATGATCATGATCACGAATAGGTGGGAGTCCTTTGGGAGTTTCAAACACCTTGGAATGATTGTCCAAGACTTGTTGGAGATCTGCAGAAATAGATGATTTTGATTTTGGAACTTCTAGTGAGCATAATTGTGCAATTACGCCTCGTTGTTCTTTCTTTAGAAGCTTTGTCATGACATTAGAGCTTATTATCCTTCCTGGATTCCCTTCAATACCCCGTAATTCGACTTCCTTTCCTTCTGAAAAAAATTTCAAGAAAAGTTCTTAAAAATTAAAAGCTACCGTCCCCAAAGATTGTAACCATTGTACTCCTAGTACAACATCAGCACCTCCCATAGGAATGGAAAGCATTGGACTAGTCAATACATATTCCCCCATGGTTAGTTTGATATTATGGCATTTTCCAGAGCAATTTATAGTTCCTCCATTTGCAACCATCACTTGACATTTTGGTGCTGGGTATAGGAAACAATTTAATTCCTTGGCTACCTTACAATGAATAAAATTATGGGTGCTACCTGAATCAATCAACACTATTACCTTTTTCTTCTTGATATGTCCTTCTATCTTAAGAGTTTTAGGAGTGGTAATTCCTGCCAGTGCATTACACGATATGGTCGGATTCATTTCTTCCTCTTCTAGGGCTGGTTCCTGGTGTATATCCTCTTCTTGTTCATTTTCTTCTTCCTCCTCACAATCTATGTAAAATAATTTCTTCTCAGCACACTTATGACCTTTAGTGTATTTGCTATCACAACTGTAGCAAAGCCCTTTTGCTCTTTTTTCTTCCAATTGTTTTGGTGTCAACCTTGTAGGTTGTGGAAATCTAGGTGTAGCAACACTTCCTTCTTTATAGAATTGAGTGGTAGGCTTCCTTGTCGCCATAATTTTACATTCAACTTTTCTTGCCAACCTGAATGCCTTCTCCAATGAATCAGATTCCAAAACGCGAACTTCATGTTGGATGTTATCCTTTAAAGTGCCTAGGAAGAGATCAATCCTGTGTTCCTCTGTAAGATCAGTTACCCTTATATTCAATTTTGGGAAGTCCTCAATGTGCTGCCCCACTAAACCCTTTTGTTTGAGATTTATCAATTGGGTAAAGAAGGTGTTGCTCTTTGTATCCTCATAATGTGCTATCATTTCCTCCGTAAAAATTGACCAAGTGACAATTTTTTTACGGGAGCAAAGCCATCTATACCATACAAATGTATTTTGTTCTAACTGTAAAGTTGCAATGTGTACCTTTTGTGTGTTTTGCACATTATGGAGATCAAAATATTGCTCCATCTGTAGTATCCATGTTACAGGATCCTTTCCATCAAACTTCCTCATATCCATTTTTGGAATATGGTGGTTCTTCCCGCCAACATTAGATTTTATGAAATCACGATTAACATTTATTTTGTTCTCATCATCAGTTTCCTCTACTATATTTTCACCATTAGGAAAAATTTCTTATATCAACTTTTTCAAACCTTCCATGTCTACTTTTATATCATTCTTCATGTTTTCCATTTTAGATTCCATGCCAGCTTCCATGCCATCTATCTTAGATTCCATGCCATCTATTTTAGATTCCATGCCATCTATCTTAGATTCCATTCCATTCTTCAAACCATCCATCTTAGATTCCACGCCTTTCTTCAAACCATCCATCTTAGTTTCCACGCCTTTCCTCAAAACTTCCATGTCATTTTTTGTTGCTCTTTGCGAGAGAGAAATTTGTTGCACTTTCTCTTGTAATTTTGATATGTCATGTTGTCATTCTTCGTCTTCATGGGTCATAGTAGAGATTTCTAAAGGCTTAATGGGTGTTTAATTCCTTTTAGGGGCCATTTTAGAATACAATACTGATATATATTCTACAATATGCCCTTGGAATCAATTCAACTTGATTCTTGAAAAAAGACTTATGCAATTCGGAAAAAAAATGCACACCTTTTACTTGCTTTTAAGGAGCTCGATATTGAAATTACATTATATATATAATTGTGGATCCTCAATATCTGAAATTCAGCCCTTTAGTATCCCTCTGAAGCTTCTTTTAAATTCCACAGGTTTGATATGATTTGGATTCTTCAAGGAAAATTTATGTCCAATCTCTAACAATGACCCAATTTTGGACAAGTTCAGTAGAGTGAACATGTACGACTTGCCACATGTCACTGTTTCCTCTTTTGGTTCTAAAATTGATAGACCAAAAACTGCAGTTCATGTACTTGTGCCCACTTTTTACAGCATTCCAATACGATGCCTAGAGAGAGAGATATGAAGATTTTCCCACGATCATCTCTTTGAGATGAAATTTAGAAGCCTCACAAAGCCATAACTTCCACAGATCATATCTATGACAATATTACGAACCAATATCTGAAATTTTTTGACGATTTTCCTCAGGATCTTGGCTTCACACTCTAAAAATTTCAGCTTCTAAACCTTCGTAGAAAAAACGTTATTACAAAAATACCACGATGACCTGTTTAGGTTAAATTCAGGAGCCTGAAAAATGATCTAACTTGCACAGATCATATCTCTACAAATATTGTGAGCCAATGTCTGAAAGCTTTTGATGATTTTCCTCAGGATTTTGGCTTCGTACTCTAAAAATTTCAGATTCAAAACCTTCATAGAAAAATATTTATAGAAAAAATGCCACGCTAACTTGTTTGGAGTAACGAAACCATAAAATCTTAAAGCTCTGATACCAAATGTTGTGAAACCAGCTCCAAAAATAGAATAAAAGAGATATCAACGCCTTAGAAATAAGCCACTTTTAGGGGGAAACCTCCAATACATTACATGAATGAACAATTCTTAGATGATTCAAATTACAAAAACTCCTTTATATATATAGGAGTCCATGGGGCCACAATGTAATCCTAGCCGACCTAGCAATAATAATTTAACAACACCATAATAACAATATGGGGGTTACAAGGGTACAATAATAACAACAAAGGGGTTACACTAACAACAATAAGGGACTATACTAGTAATATAGGGACCTAACAAAGAAATCTGATGATCTGAAGATAATTTCGCAGGTATTATTCTTACTTCGCATATTCTTAAATTTTTCCTTTTCATTTTCATCATTTAAAATTTCTAACTTTTATCGCATTGTTTGTTTCAGGTTTGTCCTATTATCTTCATTGTATGATAAGATTCTTTGCGATCAATAGTCAGAGTACCTCACTATCACTATCATCCTCTTTCAGGTCGGTCATTAGAGCAAGGGAGGATCTTCCACCATGTATTCCACTCTCCATAATGTATTCTCATAAATTGTACATTAAATTTGGATGATGACTCTGATGAAATTGAAAAAATAATTATTTATAATACAATTATTATTTAAGATTGATAGTACAGTTTCTTCCTCAACTCCACTGGAGGATTTTTGGGAAAGGACTGATATATGTACAAAAGTTCAATAATATAGCTCCCTGTATTTTTCTATATTAAAATTTCACATATATGAGTGAGTTTTTGTATAGTTTTAAATGTGCAAGAATTTATAAATTATATATATATATATATATATATATATATATATATACATGTTTCTACTTTCAATCTGAATTGTATATCCACATAGAATAATTCATATTTGTATTACAAAACATGTTATCTATTTAGATTTTATTGTGTTAGAAAAATTCTACTAGAGAGGTATATACATAGAAAAATTTATGCTATGACTCTTGCTGTAATATATCTATTTTTATTGTACAAGCACTATAATTTTTTTATTGGAATTCCATATGTTTAGTTTGGACTCAAATAAGAGATTTAGACCCTGAAAAAGGCTTTAGAGATTCTATTTGTTTTTCACATAATTCTAATAAGTCTATGTAACAACAAAAAAGGATTAACTATATTCATTTATAGTTAAACCTTTGTCAAATACATATGGAAATTAATTTTTATGCAGCGATACACTGTAAAATACACCTAAATCATATGCCTGATTATACATAATTCTATCCATAATTTATAAAACAATAAATTTTCTACATCCCAATCCAAATTCATAATAACTAATAACAGTAGGATAAAACATAATAATTCCATAGCATGTACAGACCACTGTATCATGACTATTTTCCTCTCAACCTTGAGCTTATTCCACACCTCTACCCCAAATAGAGACAAATTATTCCTTAGTGTAGACAACCCCTTTTTCATACTATGAAGAGCTTATTTAAGCTTTATTTCCCTTAGCTTGTTTCCCTAACTGCGTCGAGCTATGTTGGGATGTTGTTTCCCTTAGCCTTGGCTTTGCTTTTGTTTTTTCGACAAAAAATTATTTTAAAACTAGCTTTTCCTCTTTCTAGTTTTATTCTTACCCCTTCTTAGTAACTTTCCACTTTACTAAAGCTTTTATTAGATATTTTTATCCCATCTAATAATTTGATTTTTATCTTATTTTTGTCTAAGGTTTTCTAGAGAATTTTGCAAAATTATTAGGATTCTAGTCCATCCACATGGATTTGAATTCTTGGTCTCAATTTTACTCTAGTATTCATACAATAATAAAAATTCAAATTGATTTATTAATTTCCAAAATAATATGTCCACACATAGTTTTTCCTTAGGTCCACCTAACCTTTAGATTTATTAACTAACATAAAAGATGAAAAATAAGGATATTACATATTACCACTCTAAAAAAAAAACACAATCCTCGGTGTTGTAGATATTTATGTTTATTCCTTAAACAATGATGGATGTTTTTCTTTCACCATATCTTCTCGCTCCCAAGTACCTTCCTCACATGAAGTTTCTCTGGAAGAAAATCTCCTTTTTTTCCACCTATATCATAATCCAGTCAATCGCATGAGTAGGGTGATATAAATATTTCTTCAATAAGGAAACATGAAAAAAATGTTAACTTTAATATGAGTACGTAGAGCCAATTTCTAAGCTATTGGCCCCACTCTCTCCAAAACCTCAAATGGTCCGCAGTAGCATGGTGCTAACTTAGCACAACTACTAGCATGCAATGTAATTTTGCGAGGTTTTATCCTTAGATAAAAATGATCTCTAAGTTTGAATTCCCTATGAACTCTTTTCTTATCTACATAACTCTTCTGATGATATTGAGCTACCTTAATATTTTGTTGAATTCTTTTCACAGTCTACTCCATTTCATGCAGTTATTTTGGTCTAAGGACTAATTTTTCCTCTGGTTGATTCCAGATGAGTGGAGTGTGGCATTTTATTCCATACAGAGCTTCAAATGGACTCATATTAATTGAATTCTGATAACTATTATTAGAGGAAAACTCTGCCAAATGCAGAAAATCTTCCCACATAGTAGGTCTGTCCACCACGTACATGTGTAACATGTCTTCCAATATCTGATTTTTTCTCTCAGTTTTTCCATCTGTTTGAGGATGGTAAGATGTACCGAATTTCAGATCTTTACCCATTCCTTCAAACATGGTTTTACAAAATACTGATGTGAATTTTTCATCTTTATCAAAGACAATCATTTTTGGAATTCCATGGAGTTTAAAAATTTCTTTCATGAATACATTGGCCACTTTTTTTTTTAGGTCCCTATATTACTAGTGTAGTCCCTTATTGTTGTTAGTGTGGCCGCCTTATTGTTATTTTTGTACCCCTTTAGCCCAAATATTGTTATTATTGTGCCCTTACACTATTATTGTTAGGTTAGCTAGGATTATATTGTGACTCCATGGACTCTTATATATAGAAGGAGGTTTTTTCATTTGTATCATCCAAGAATTATTCATTTATGCAATATAAAGGAGGTTTCCCCCGCGAAATTTCTTATTTCTAAGGTGTTGATCTCTCTTTTGTTCTATTTTGGAGCTGGTTTCATAACATTTGGTATCAAAGCTTTGGATTCTAGGGTTTCGTTGCTCCAGATAGGTCATCGTGGTATTTTTGCTATAATTTTTTTTCTACGAAGGTTCAGAATCTCAATTTTTTATCACACAAAGCCATAATCCTAAGTAATGTCATGTACACATTTTGATCTTGGTCCGCAATATTTTCATAGATATGACCTGTGGAAGTTAGGGTTTTTTTAGGCTCTCAAGTTTCATCTCAAGGAGGTGGCTGTTGGAAAATCGTCATAACTCTCTCTTTGAGCATCAGATTGGAATTCCATAAAATGTGGCCGCAAGTACACAAACTATAGTTTCCTCTATATCAATTTTAGAGCCAAAGGAGGAAACAATGACATGTGGCATGCTGCCATGTGGCATGCTGCACAAGTTCACTCTACTGAACGAGCCCATAATTAGGTCATTTTGGGAGATTGGGCATAACTTTTCCTTGAAGAATCCAAATTAGGTAAAATCTATGGCATTCGAAAGAACATTCATAGGGATACTACATGGCTGAATTTCAAATACTGAAGATCTGAAATGATAGAGATAATTCAATTTCAATATCGAGCTCCTCAAAAGCAAGAAAAAGGTGTGCATTTGTTTTCTTCGAATTGCATGAGTCTTGTTTGAAAAATTAGTTTGAATTGATTCCAAGGGCATATTGTAGAATATATATCAGTATTGGGTTCTAAAATTCCCCCTAAAAGTAATTCAACACCCATTAAGCCTTCATAAGGCTCTACTATGACTCATGAAGATGAAGAAATGAAACATGACATATCAAAATTACAAGAGCAAGTGCACCAAATGTCACTCTCACTAAGAGGAACAAAATATGAAATGGAGGTTTTGAAGAAATACATGGAAGCTAATGTGGATGGTTTTAAAAAAGATGTGGAAACTAAGATGGATGACATGGAAGTTAAGATCGATGAAAAATGGAAAACATTAAGAATGATCTAAAAGCAGACATGGAAGGTTTGACAAAGCTGATACAAGAAATGTTTCCTAATGGAAAAAAAATAGTAGAGGAAACTCATGATGAGAAAAAATTAAATGTTAATCATGATTTCATAAACTCTAATGTTGAATGGAAGACCCAGCATATTCCAAAGATCGATATGAGGAAGTTTGATGGCAAGGATCCCATAACATGGATACCATAGATGGAGCAATATGTTGATCTCAATAATGTGAAAAACACACAAAAGGTACGCATTGCAACCTTATATTTAGAAAAAAATACATTTGTATGGTATCGATGGCTTTTCTCCCATAAAACAATTGTCAGTTGGTCAATTTTTATGGAGGAAATGATATCGCATTATGAGGATACAAAGACAAGGACCTTTTTTAGCCAATTCATAAAAATCAAACAAAAGGGTTCAGTGCTGGAGCACATTGAGGACTTCCAAAATTTGAATATAAGGGTAATTGATATTCTAGAGGAACAAAATATTGATGTCTTCATAGGGACTTTAAAGGATAACATCCAACATGAGGTTCATGTTTGGGAACCTAATTCATTGTAGAAGGCATTCAAGTTGGAAATAAAAAATTGAATGTAAAATTATGGCGATAAGGAAGTCTTCCACTCACATCTATAAATATGGAAGAGTTGCTACTCCTAAACTTCCACAGCCTACAAGGTTGACACCACAACAATTGGAAGAAAAAAGAGAAAAATGGATTTGCTACAGTTGTGCTAGAAAATACACTAAAGGTCATAAGTGTGCTTAGAAGAAATTATTTTACATAGATTGTGAAGAGGAGGAAGAAAATGAAGAAGAAAATTCAAAAAAAGAGGATATACACCAGGAACCAACCCTAGAAGAATAAGAAATGAGATAGACCATATTATGTAATGCATTGGCAGGAATCACCACTCCTCAAAATATCAAGATAGAAGGATATATCAAGAGAAAAAGGTAATAGTGGTGATTGATTGAATTAGTACCCATAATTTTATTCATTGTAAGGTAGCCAAGTAATTGAATTGTTTCCTATACCTAGCACTGGTATGTCAAGTGATGGTTGCTAATGGAGGAACTATAAATTTCTCTAGAAAATGACATAATATCAAGCTAACCATGCGGGAATATGTATTGAATATTCCAATGCTTTCCATTCAAATGGGAGGTGTTGATGTTGTATTAGGAGTAAAATGGTTACAATCTTTGGGGACAATAGATTTTAATTTTCAAGAATTGTTCTTGAAATTTTTATCGGAAGGAAAGGAAATCAAATTATAGGGTATCACAGGGAAGCTAGGAAAGATAATAAGCACTAATGTAATGAAAAATCTTCCGAAGAAAGAAAAATGAGGCGTAATTGCATAGTAATTCTCACTAGAAGTTCCAACCTCAAAATCCTCTATTTCTCCAGATCTCCAAAAAGTCTTGGACAATCATCCCAATGTGTTTAAAACTCCCATACAAATCTCACCTATTCATGATCATGATAATGCTATTTATTTTATTCAAGGAAGTGTTCCTCCAAACATAACGCCTTATAGATATCATTATGTCCAAAAGAGAAAAATTGAATGTATGATTACAAAAATGTCAGAGGCTGGTATAATTCAACCTAGTCAAAGTTCTTTCTCGGCTCCAGTAGTATTGGTGCACAAGAACGATGGATCATGGCACATGTGTCTGGATTATAGGGAGCTCAATAAGCTCACTATTAAAGATAAATTACCCATTCTTGTTATTGATGAATTATTGGATGAATTACATGGACAAATTTATTTTACGAAGTTGGATCTTCATTTAGGATATTATCAAATTAAAATGAAGACTAAATATATTCCGAAAACAATATTTCTAGCTCATGAGGGTCATTATGAATATTTGGTCATGCCTTTTGGCCTTACCAATGCACCCTCCACATTTCAAGGGTTGGTGAATACCATTTTCAAACTCTTCCTTAGGAAATTTGTGCTAGCATTTTTTTTATGATAGACTAATGTACAATAGATATTGGAAGGATCATGTTCAACATGTTGACAGGGTGCTCAAACAATTGGAGGAGAAATAACTATATGAAAAAACATCCAAATTTTTCTTTGGATTACAAGAGGTGGAATATCAGGGTCATTGTATCTCAAGAGGGTGTTAAGGTAGACCCTAACAAAATTAAAGCCATTAAGGAATGGAATGTCTCCACAACCATAAAGTAGTTGCGATGATTTATCGGGTTAAGAGGGTATTATTGCAAGTTTTTCAAGAATTATGGGAGAATAGCAGCACCTCTAAAAATATTATTGATGAAATATGCATTTTCATGGACTCTTGAGCAACTAAGGCCTTTTAACATCTTAAAGAGGAAATGTGCCTAGCACCAGTCTTAGCTACGATAGACTTCATAGAAACCTTTATTGTGGAATGTGATGCCTCAGGAAATGGAGTTGGTTTTTTTTTAATGCAAGAAGGAAGACCCATTGCTTTTGAAAGTTTTCCAATCAAAGGAAAGTATTTATAGAAAGATATTTATGAGATGGAAATGTTACCGATACTACATGCATTAAATAAATGGTGACCTTACCTAATGGGAAGA
Source organism: Pinus albicaulis (assembly GCA_034641835.2). Lineage (NCBI taxonomy): Eukaryota > Viridiplantae > Streptophyta > Pinopsida > Pinales > Pinaceae > Pinus > Pinus albicaulis. The sequence continues at coordinate 1,069,300,335 of CM076581.1, read as the reverse complement.
CACTTCAAGGTAAACACTGATCATGATAGTCTTAAAAACTTTTTGGAACAAATACTACTTCAGAAGAGAAGAAAAAATGGGTCACAAATATGTTGGGTTATGACTTTGATGTCTATCATGTCTCCCACTTCACAATTTTTCTTTTCTACATACGAACTTATTTCACACAATGGTAAAATTTCCTAACAAGCTTTCATATAATATTCCTCATATTTATGGAATGACTATATACTTTGTTTCTCTTCAACCTAACTTTTTCCTTTTCTCATTTCTACTCCGAGGTTCCTTATGTGTATATGATTTTATATATAATACAATTCATAGGTGAGTATGGTCTAAACCATATAAGAAATCTTCTTTATAGCCTTAGGCCCATCATGTTGTCAATTGGTAATGCTCAATTGGCATTCTCCCTTGCCTATTGGTCTTACACGACATTAGGCATCTTGGTGTTATTAAATAATATCTCATGGTAATGGCACTCGTCGTATGAGTTGATTTTGTACAAATTTTGTTCGTACCTTTGAATTCACTACATTAATTTGGTGGTACGCTCGTATCGTTGGCATGGATTCATCTTCAGGGTCCCGCCTCCACTTTTATGTTTTCGTGTTGATGATTTTCCTTTGTATCCAGTTTTACCTACGTTACTATCCTCCTCATTTATGGAATTTATTCCTTGGTGTAACTCTTCGTCGGCCTCCATTTGACATTGGTTTGATTTCCCCACTATGAATCATCGATCCATTGAACGTTGCCTCGATGCGTGACACCTGTAGGGTCAAGATGCACGAGATTTTCGCTCCGCTTTATGGTTCTTGTTGTTTACATACTTTTTCACAAGATTCATTTTCCCTTCTGTTGAGTGGCGTTTGCTCTGGTCGTATGCTCCGAGGTTGTTCATTGGGTGTCCATGGAACTCTCCACGAGCTCTCCCATGACGCAGACTTATACGACTTCTTATTTCCGTGGTACGTTTTACCTCTGATACATAATTTTTCTTTCGTTATAGGGCGTATGGTCTTGAAGAGCCGAGCTTGGATCTAACTGTATACCTATTTCTCTTTGCACGGGATGTATGTGAGCTTGTATGGTTGGATTTAATATCTGGGTAGAAGAATTTGCATTCAAATCTACAGTTGAACATTTTTCTGGTGTAAAAGTTCATATAACTCCTTCGTATCGTTCGTTTGCCTTATCTATGTTCTGCATTTGTAATATAAGATCAACTGGTTATCAATAATTTTCCTCAAGGTTTAACGTCGTATCATCACTTTTGATTGTCTTAGGCCTCTGTTCACCTAGGCGTTGGATTTGACCGGACCAGGTAACTATTTATTCCTACATTCATGATATTACTTTGTTCATCTTGGAAGATTTCATAACACGAGATTTTAATTTTAGTTTTCGTGCTTATGTCTTATACAGGTATTGTCACATTGTGACTCTAATCATGAACTTGTTTTTCTCGCCTATTCGCCTTCTTCAGGTAGGTGAACTGAATTATAATTTTTTTTCTTTTGACATACCAGGTCCTCGGCCTTCCCTAAGGTGATGTGAGGGTTTTGGAGTTTACAATTCGTCCTCAGACCTCACCTGTGTTTTATTGAAAATTTTATAAGTTTGTCATAATATTGTTTTTAGGACTATGATGCTCGTTTACACGAGGACTTGGTGATGACATTACGGCAGTGGTCCTTATAAATTAACTTATGTTGTTATTACCTTGACTTGCAAAGTCGGTTCAGATGTATTTTATATTGAGGACAATTTCGCACTGGTTTTTATGCCAGGAGTACTGCTTCTAGCAGTGATTCTTGTGATTATACTTTGGACTATGGTGATGTGTTTCTTTATGACTACAAGAATGGTGCCACTGTTTACACATACTGTATGTACGTGCTATCTATAGATTCGGTGTGATAATACTACTCCTTCCATAACATTTTTACTAATGCTCCCTTAAAACTGAATACTAATTATTTTTTGGCAATTAAAATTTTTCTCTTCTCTTTTTTTTTTTCTCACTAAATGATGCATAGTTAGTAAGAGCTTGGCATGTTGTAATAATCATTTCTTTTATCAGTTAGCTGATCCTATGTCTATTCCAGCGTCTGTTTCCAGTTTACATAATTTCCTTCACTCATATTTGTTTAATCTATACCCTACTCATGCAGTGTCACAATTACAACTCATGTATTTACCAGAGTTATAGAGGTAAAATTTTATGGGTACAGGATGTGAATCTTCACATTGTTCAGACATATGCCTATATTGTTGAATTTCTGTCAGGAGTGTTATCACTGACATACTTAATATTTTTTTTTGATTACATCTATTAGAATAACACATGAGAGTCTGTCTCGATACCGGTATATATATATATATATATATATATATATATATATATATATATATATATATATATATATATATATATATATATATATATATATATATATATATATAATGTCACCTATTTAAGTTGCATGTTACATTTCAGCTTCCTGACACAGGATTTTGGTCTATTTGCTGGCAATCTCTAAGTGAGTTTTATCTTGAAATGTCAAAATACTTATCATGCATATGTATATCAGTAACACAGTAGTAAATGACAATTTTCTTTTCTCACTATTTCTATCCATGATACAGATCAAAATGTATCTGTTCACACGTAACTAGTAGATTTTTATTAAATACACCCATTTGTATGCAGAATTATAGAGGAATGCTCTACTTGTTTTCTCACTATGCATTCTGCTTTCTCATAATAACCTCAGTCATATTATTACTGATTTTGAGTTAATGTTTTGCATACTGTAGTCAAATTTATGCTTTCACTGGTGTACTCTTATTTGATTAATGCATTTCCCACAAGGAATAATTTCCAAAGTATGTTTAGTTTCAGTCATACCTATTGCCTATAAGATTATCATACTTTCTTTTCCTATATGCAATAGATATTTTATTAATCTCAGAAGGAAATTAAAGTTAAATCACTAATTTATTTGTAGAATAACATGCATCCTCAGATTTAAACCAACATTGGTTTAGAGACTCTACTGGATTCTCCCCATAGATTTCTATTCCTACAACTCTACAGAATTAAGAGGGTTAATTCCTTTTAAACAATTATGTTAAATGTAGGAACTAACAAATCCAATATTTTTAATCAACAATTATGTATAACCATTTTTTACAGGAATATGTACTAAAAACCATTCAAAAACTTCGAGACATACCACTGTTGCAATTGACCAACCTCCCAACCTTAGAGTTCTTCTGTCTCCCAGAACTCACCCCCGAGCTGAGATCCTCTCCTAGAATAGACCAACCTCTAATCTGTTCAGGAATATCTTATTTAAGCTTTTGCTCCCCAAACCCTGTTTCTAATTCTGCGTCCAGAATTACAGGATTCTTTTATTCCTGTTTGCCTAGGCTTCCTTTAATTAGGGACTTTTAAAGCTGCTTTCTGCTTTTCCAGCTTTTTACCTCTTCCCAACTACTCTCCACCTCATTGGGGAAAATCTAGATTTTTCCTCAAAAATCTAAATTAGAAATAAATTCTTTCAAGGGTTTTTGAAAGATTTTTGGGGAAAGTATTTGCCCCTTTCCATCCTCATGGATTTGGCAAGTGATCTGATAATTCTCATTTGGTCAATCTGCACAAATTTATTTTATTTAATTTTCATAATCAATTACTTAATTACATCCACAATTACTTATCCATTGGAGTCAACTCCCCTTTGGATTAAAGTTCAAATGTATAATTTTGAAAGAAGTATAAAACTAGGGGTGTTACATATTCCCCCTCTGAAAGAAAACACCATCCTCGGTGTTGATAACTAGTTACTACAGTTCATTTTCCAAACAAAGATGGATATTTTTCCATCATCTCAGCTTCTCTTTCCTAGGTAGCTTCTTCAGTAGTAAAGTGCTTCCACTCCACCTTTACTCTTGCTACGGTTCGATTCCTCAATTCAATTTCTTCCCGCTCCAATATTTGAAGCGGCTCTGGAAGGAACTCCCCTTCTAGCTCCACCTGTATCACATTCCAATCAACAATGTGAGAATCATCATGTATATATATTTTTAATAATGAAACATGAAACACATCAGAAACTTTAACATGGGGCGGTAAGGCCAGCTTATAAGCCACTGGTCCCACCCTTTCCAACACCTCAAAAGGCCCACAATATCTAGGAGCCAATTTTGCACAACTTCCAGCATAAAGTGTGCTCTTTTTGGGTTTAATACGCAAATACACATGCTCCCTCACTTTGAATTCTCAATGTACCCTCCTCTTATCAGCATAGTTTTTCTGTCGATCTTGTGTGGTATTGATGTTTCTTTGTATTTTTTTAACAATTCTTTCCATCTCTTGTAAAGCATCTGGTCCCAACATTAGCTTATCCTCAAGTTGGATCCAGCTCAAAGGAGTATGGCATTTCCTTCCATAGAGTGCCTCAAATAGACTCATTTTAATGGAGGATTGATAGCTGTTATTATAGGAAAATTTAGCTAAATGCAAGCAGTCTTCCCATTTTTATGGCCTATCCATCACATACATTCTCAACATATCCTCCAAAATCTAATTTTTTCTTTCTGTCTGACCGTCGGTTTGAGGGTGATAGGCAGTGATGAAATTCAGCTTAGTGCCCATGCCCCCAAATAGCCCTTTCCGAAAAGCTGCTGTGAATTTAGCATCTCTATCTGACACAATCATCTTTGGGACCCCATGTAACCTTACTATCTATTTTAGGAACATGTCTACTACTTGGGCTGTCCCAAAAGTAGATTTTACAGGTATAAAGGGTGCAACTTTTGTTAAAGTGTCTACTACTACCATAACTGAGTCATGCTGGTACTTGGTTCTGGGTAATCCTGTTATGAAATCTATAGAAATAGTACCCCATTTCCATTCTGCAGCTGGCAAGGGATTTAATAGACCAGCTAGGTGTTGATGTTCAACTTTTACTAGTTGGCATTCCATGCACTTAGATAAATATTCTGCTACATCCTTTTTCATTCCTGGCCAAAACAATTTCTTTTTCAAGGCTGTAAGCATTTTCTGATATCCTGGATGTCCTGCATATGGATATTTATGGTATTCATCTAGGATCTCTCTTTTCAAAGACTCTACATTGGGGATATACAATCTATTTTTATAGCAAATCAACCCTTTCTAGTTTTGAGTAAATTTAACCATTTCCTTCTTTATTATTTTCATCTGCAAATTCTCATAATTTGGATCTTGGTCTGTTACCTTTTTCACCAGTTCTTCTAAATCAAAAATAGCACTGCTTCCAATGCTTTTTATGTTTTGGCAAGAATTTCTGTTCAGTGCATCAACAATTTTATTTTCTTTTCTTCTGATATGTTTTATGTCCATATCAAATTTGCTCAGAAAAGAAATCCATCTGGCTTGTCGAGCATTCAAATCAGTATAGGAAAATAAAAATTTAAGACTAATGTGATCAGTCATCAATGTAAATTTCCAAGAAGATAGTGTCGCCACATCTTCAAGGCATGGATTACAGCAGCCAATTCCAAATCATATGCACTATAGTTCTGTTCATGTGTCTTAATTTTCCTAAAATCATATGCAATAACAAAGTTTTCTTGCAACAATACTCCTCCCAACCCTTCTCTACAGGCATCGGTACACACCACAAATTCCTTATCCGAAGATGCAATATTCAGTATAGGGGCTGTAGTGAGTTTTAATTTTAATTGTTCAAAATTGTTTTGGCATTTTTCAGTCCACTCAAATTTGACACCTTTTCTTTGTAGGGAAGTTATGGGATATGCTATTGCAGAAAATATTTCCACAAATCTGCGATAATAACCTGCAATCCCCATGAATGATCTCACTGTTGAAACATCAGTTGGCACCGACCATTCTCTAATAGCCTTTATCTTTCCAGGGTCAACAGCCAACCCTTGTTCAGAAATTATATGACCCAAGTATTGGATCTTGTCCTTATAAAATTCACATTTACTAAACTTGGCATATAACTGGTTTTCTTTCGAAGTTTGCAACACTATCCTCAAGTGGTCTTTGTGCTCCTCCTCACTTTTTGAATAAACTAAAATATCGTCTATGAACACTAGTACAAATTTATCCAAGTATTTGTTTAAAACACTGTTCATTAAGCACATAAAGGTGGCAGGGGCATTTTTCAAACCGAAAGGTAGGATTACAAATTCGTAGTGACCATACGTGGTTCGAAAAGATGTTTTACTAATGTATTCTTCCTTAATTCTGAGTTGGTGATAACCAGTCCTTAAATCAATCTTAGAAAATACTGAGGCTCCTCGTACTTCATCAAAAAGATCATCAATTTTGGGCAATGGTTATCTGTTCTTAATTTTCAACTTATTCAGTTGACGGTAGTTAATGCACATTCTAAAAGTTCCATACTTCTTTTTCACGAACAACACAGGTGTTCCCCAAGGTGACACACTGGGTCTGATATACCCTTTATCGAACAACTCTTGCAACTGCATTTTCAGTTCCATGAGTTCGGGGGGGCTCATCCGATAAGCGGCTTTGGAAGCAGGTGTTGCTCCAGGCACCAAATCAATTGAAAAGTCAATCTCTCTTCTAGGGGGAAGATGAGGAATCTCATTTGGAAAAACATCCTTAAAATTTCTTACCACTGGAAGCATGCCTAGCAGATTTTCTTCAGGTTTCTATCCTAATTCTTCAACGTGGACAACATATACTTGATATCCCTTCCTAGCTGTCCTCTTTAATTGCAGAGCTGATATTTGTCTTACATAAATTGGTTTTGGTTTTCCTTTGAGTATAAAGGGTCTCCCTTCCTCATCTATGCCATGTAGAGTTTTATCCCAACAGTTCATCATAACCTTTCTCTTTTCTAACCAGTCCATTCCTATCAACATGTAATATAAACCTAAGGGTAGAACGTTTAAGTTTACTTCTGTTTGAACATCATTCAATTTAATTGCTGTTTGATGTAACTTATGAGTTACTTTTCGCTTGGTGCCAGTGGCTACCTGGACCAACCAAGACTGCTGAACTTTTTTAGTTTTGAGATTGCAATTCTCTACAACTTGTGGACTAATGTAACTCAAAGTAGCACCTGGATCAATTAAAATTGTAACAGATTGGTTAGCAATCTTACCTTTTATTTCAACCATGGTAGCTTGGTGTTCTGCTTGTCGATTCTCCAGGGCTGCACTGATAGTGGGGATATTTCTTGCTATGTCATTCACTGTGGTAGCTTCTCGATCCCTCATAATCATCTGAATATTTTGATGTGGACAATCCCTTAACAAATGAGGTTCTCTACAACCCCAACATTTTAATGGCTCCCTCATTTTAACTGTGCCTTCCTTCTTATTTTCTCCATCTAGTTGTTTGGAACCAACTTGGGACTGAGCAGTTTGGCTTTCTTTTGGTTTATTAAACTTTTTCCGCTGATGATCCCTACCGAAATTCTTTAAGTAAGCCGGTTTTTGTTTCTTTCCCTTGATTTCACCTTTGTTTATCCAGCCTTTTCCATGCTCACCCTTTCCTTTAAACTACTGGTAGCATAATCTAGCTTTCCTCACTGCTTCGTTGATCGTTTTTGGGTTGTCAAACTCAATTTCCTCTTTGTACATAGCAGGCAAATAGTTCAAAAACCTTTGCACCTTTGCCTTCTCTTCTCGAATGTAAGGGACATATCTCAACAGATTTGTAAACTTGGTGACAAACTCATCAATAGTGAGCTATCCCAATCTAAGTTCATGGAATTCCTTTTCTTTATCATCATAATAACGTTCGTTCAAATAGAGATTCTTAAACTTGACTTGGAAATATTCCCAAGTCACTATTTTTTCATCAATGACATGGATCATTTTCGTGTCCTCCCACCACAAGGTAGCCTTACCTTGTAACTAGTAGATAGCTAATCTGACCTTTAGATTGCTTTCATATTCATAGATCTAGAAATATTTAATCATGTTCAACAACCAGGCTTCAGCATCTTCCACCTTCTCCCAATCATAGGAGGGAGGTTTCATTTTTCGGAATTCCCCCTATAATTCCTTTTTCTGCTTATACTGATGCCTAGTAGCATCATCTTCCTCAGAATCATCAGAGAACTTGCCCTTCTTCCTCTTTTCGGAACCTTCACCTTGGCTATTTCGTGAATTTAATTCTCTGATGAGCTTTTCCTGCTCCTCACTGGCTAATGACAGTCTGTCATTATGGCTTCTTATCTTAGCCATCTCTCGTTGCAAACTGTGCAACATAGCCATCATCGGAGAATTAGGATCTGGTGTTTTATCTTCATCATGCAGATCAACATAAATCTCGTCACTTCCAACCATTTTACTTTACTGTTTCAGCAACATTGTACACTGAACAACACATATCAGTAATAAAAAAAAATTTCATCAAGAATTAATTTATATCGTGAGTACACAACAACAGTGAGCACAACAACAAACCAGTTTTATGTAACATGAGCTCTGATACCATTTGTCATGTCTCCCACTTCACAATTTTTTTTTTTTCTACAGACAAACTTATTTCACACAATGGTAAAATTTCCTAACAGGCTTTCATATAATATTCCTCATATTTATGGAATGACTGTATACTTTGTTTCTCTTCAACCTAACTTTTTCCTTTTCTCGTTTCTACTCTGAGGTTCCTTATGTGTATATGATTTTATATATAATACAATTCATATGTGAGTATGATCTAAACCATATAAGAAATCTTCGTTATAGCCTTAGGCCCATTACGTTGTCAATTGGTAATGCTCAATTGGCGTTCTCCTTTGCCTATTGGTCTTACACGACATTAGGCATCTTGGTGTTATTAAATAATATCTCATTGTAATGGCACTCATCGTATGAGTTGATATTGTACAAATTTTGTTGGTACTTTTTAATTCACTACATTTATTTGGTGATACGCTCATATCGTTGGCGTGGATTCATCTTCAGGGTTCCCGCCTCCACTTTTACATTTTTGTGTTGATGATTTTCCTTTGTAGCCATTTTTACCTACGTTACTATCCTCCTCATTTATGGCATTTATTCCCTAGTGTAACTCTTCGTCGGCCTCCATTTGACATTGTTTTGATTTCCCCACTGTGAATCATCAATCCGTTGAACGTTGCCTCGATGCGTGACACCTGTAGGGTCAAGATGCATGAGATTTTTGCTCCGCTTTATGGTTCTTTTTGTTTACATACTTTTGCACAAGATTCATTTTCCCTTCTGCTGAGTGGTGTTTTCTCTGGTCGTATGCTCAAAGGTTGTTCATCGGGCGTCCCTGGAACTCTCCACGAGCTCTCCCACGACGCAGACTTATACGACTTCTTATTTCCATGGCAATTTTTACCTCTGATAAATAATTTTTCTTTCATTATAGGGCGTATGATCTTGAAGAACCGAGCTTGGATTTAACTATATACCTATTTCTCTTTGTGTGGGATGTATGTGAACTTGTATGGTCAGCTTTAATATCTGGGTAGAAGAATTTTCATTCAAATCCACAGTTGAACGCTTTTCTGGTGTTAAAGTTCATATAACTCCTTCGTATCGTTTGTTTGCCTTATCTATGTTCTGCGTTTTTAATATAAGATCGATTGGTTATCAATAATTTTCCTCAAGGTTTAATGTCGTATCATCACTTTTGATTGTCTCAGGCCTCTGCTCATGTAGGTGTTGGATCTGACCAGAACAGCTAACTATTTATTCCTACGTTCAAGATATTACTTTTTTCATCTTGGAAGATTTCATAACATAAGATTTTAAGTTTAGTTTTCGTGCTTATGTCTTATAGAGGTATTGTCACGTTGTGACTCTGCTCACGAACTTGTTTTTCTTGCCCATTCGCCTTCTTCGGGTAGGTGAACTGAATTATAATTTTTTTTCTTCTGACATACCAGGTCCTCGGCCTTCCCTGAGGTCATGCGAGGGTTTTGGAGTTTACAATTCGTACCCAGACCTCGCCTGTGTTTTATTGAAAATTTTATAAGTTTGTCATAATATTTTTTTTAGGACTATGATGCTCATTTACACGAGGACTTGTTGAAGAAGTTATGGCAATGGTCCCTATAAATTAACTTATGTTGTTATTACCTTGACTTGAAAAGTCGGTTTAGTTGTATTTTATATTGAGGACAATTTCACACTGGTTTTCATGCCAGGAGTATTGCTTCTAGCAGTGATTCTTGTGATTATACTTTGGATGGTGGTGATGTGTTTCTTTATGACTACAGAATGGTGCCACTATTTACACATATTGTATATACGTGCTATCTGTAGATTCGGTGTGATAACACTACTCCTTCCATAACAGTTTTACTAATGCTCCCTTAAAACTGAATACTAATTTTTTTTTGGCAATTAAAAATTTTCTCTTCTCTTTTTTTTTTTTCTCACTAAATGATGCACAGTTAGTAAGAGCTCTGCATTTTGTAATAATTATTGCTTTTAGCAGTTAGCTGATCCTATGTCTATTCCAGAGTCTATTTTCAGTTTACATAATTTCCTTCACTCCTATTTGTTTAATCTATACCCTACTCATGCAGTGTCACAATTAAAACTCATGTATTTACCAGAGTTATAGAGGTAAAATTTTATGGGTACAGGATGTGAGTCTTCATATTGTTTAGGCATATGCCTGCATTGTTGAATTTCTGACAGGAGTGTTATCACTGACATACTCAAGAATTTTTTTTATTATATCTATTAGAATAACACATGAGTGTCTATCTCGATACCATTATATATATATATATATATATATATATATATATATATATATATATATATATATATATATATATATATATATATATATATATATATATATACAGGATGTCACCTATTTAAGTTGCATGTTACATTTTAGCTTCATGATACAGGATTTTGGTCTATTAGCTGGCAGTGTCTAAATGAGTATTATCTTTAAATGTCAAAATTCTTATCATGCATATGTATATTAGTCACACTGTAGTAAATAACAGTTTTCTTTTCTCACTATTGCTATACATAATACAGATCAAAATGTATCTGTTCACATGTAACTGGTAGATTTTTATTAAATACACCCATTTGTATGCAGATTTATAGAGGAATGCTCTACTTGTTTTCTCACTGTGCATTCTGCTTTCTCATAATAACCTCAGTCATATTATTACTGATTTTGAGTTAATGTTCTGCATGCTGTAGTCAAATTTATGCTTTCACTGGTGTACTCTTATTTGATTAATGCATTTCCCACAGGGAATAATTTCCAAAGTATGTTTAGTTTTAGTCATACCTATTGCCTATAAGATTATCATACTTTCTTTTCCTATATGCAACAGATATTTTATTAATCTCAGAAGAAGATTAAAGATAAATCACTAATTTATCTGTAGAATAACATGCATCCTCAGATTTAAACCAACATTCGTTTAGAGACTCTGTTGGATTCTGCCCACAGATTTCTATTCCTACAACTCTACAGAATTAAGAGCGTTACTTCCTTCTAAAAAATTCTTTTAAATGTAGGAACTAACAAATCCAATATTTTTAATCAAAAATTATGTATAACCATTTTGTACAGGAATATGTACTAAAAACCATTCAAAAACTTAAAGACATACCACTGTTGCAATTGACGAACCTCCCAACCTTAGAGTTCTTCTGTCTCCCAGAACTCACCCCCGAGCTGAGATCCTCTCCTAGAACAGACCAACCTCTAATCTGTTCAGCAATAACTTATTTAAGCTTTTGCTCCCCAAACCTCATTTCTAATTCTGCGTCCAGAATTACAGGATTCTTTTATTCCTGTTTGCCTAGGCTTCCCTTAATTAGGGAATTTTAAAGTTGCTTTCTGCTTTTCCATCTTTTTACCTCTTCCAAACTACTCTCCACCTCATTGGGGAAAATCTAGATTTTTCCTCAAAAATCTAAATTAGAAATAAATTCTTTCAAGGGTTTTTGAAAGATTTTTGGGGAAGGTATTTTCCCCTTTCCATCCTCATGGATTTGGCAAGTGATCTGATAATTCTCATTTGGTCAATCTGCAAAAAATTATTTTATTTAATTTTCATAATCAATTACTTAATTACATCCAGAATTGATTATCCATTGGGGTCCACTCCCCTTTGGATTAAAGTTCAAATGTCTAATTTTGAAAGAAGCATAAAACTAGGGGTGTTACAATGTCATCTACAAAAAATGGAAGCTAAATGTTGTTTCAAATGCACTCTCAAGAAAGAATGAAGAGGTGGAAGAATTTCTTTGTGCCATTTCTATTATCCAACCAGATTGGATAATCAAATCAAGGGATGAATGGAAGAAGCAAGGAGAAGTGTGGACAATCATTCAAAAGTTGTAGCAAGGTCCTATTACACCTGATACATTTATTTGGAAAAATGATTCCTTATGGTACAATTATCGCTTATATCTTTGTAAGAATTCCCAAATAACACAAAAGTTTCTTTTTCAATTGTACACTTCTCCTTTAGGAGGATGCTCAGGATTTTTAAAACTTACCACAGGGTGAAAAAAGAATTTTTTTGGGATGGCCTTAAATCTAATATTCAAAATTTTGTCACGGAATGTTTGGTTTTCCATCAAAATAAAGTTGAGATAATTAAGACCCCATGTCCTGTTCAACCTTTATCCATTCCAAGCCAACATTGGGAGTAGATTTCATTGGATTTTATCATAGGTTTACCTAAGTCCAAAGGAAAGAGTTTCATCATGGTGGTAGTTGTTAGAATTACCAATTATGCGCACTTTTGTCCATTATCGCATGCATTTAAAGCAAGTAAAGTTGCTACTGCATTTATGGAAACAATTGAAAAGCTACATGGAAACAAAAAAAATATTGTAAGAAACAGAGATCCCATTTTTACTACAAATTTTTGGATGGAATAATTTTCTTGTAGGGGTACTCAACTAGCTCATAGCTCATCTTATCATCCTCAATCCAATGGTCAAACTGAGATAGTGAATAAATGTTTGGAAGGATATCTTTGGTGTTTTGTATCTGATGAAAAAACATAATGGTTAAAGTGGTTACCTCTCACTGAATGGTGGTATAACACTCCCTTGCATACTGTAGAAATAATGACCCCATTTATGGTACTTTATCGATATCATTCACCGTCCATCTCATCACATTTAAGAGAAAATTCCAAGTTTCAAGCAGTGGAATATCACATCGAGCAGCAATAAGAAGTTCTCCAACTCTTAAAGGATAACCTAAATTTGGCACAAAATCAAATGAAACAACAATCATATCAACATCACAGTGAGAAAAGTTTTGATACAGGAGATTGGGTATTTTTACAGATACAACCATACAAACACATCTCCATCAAGCAAGCTAATAAGGATAATAAATTATTGCCAAAGTACTATGGTCCTTACAAGGTGTTGCAAAATATTGGTACTATGGCATACAAGTTAGATCTTCTTTCTTCTTCACGAGTGCATCCAATTTTCCATATTTCATGCTTAAAGAAGTTTATAGGTGAAAATATTCCAGTTCAAACAATATTGCCACAACTTGATGAGGAAGGAAAAATCATATTGGAAAGTATTCATAGAAACAAGAACTCCATAGCTATGAAATTAATCAATTTCAGAGTATCTCATCAAGTGGAAGTGTTAGAATATTATATATTACAGACCAATCCAACACATAAAATATGCGGAAAGCACAAGCACACAAAACACATAAAAGCAGAGAGACCCAGATATACCTGGTTCACCCAGTTTGGCCTACATCCACCCCGAACAGCCAGTCCTTCCTTTCTATTATCCAACAAAATGAAGAGACACAACCTACAGTAGATCCATTGTAATATCCTTTGTTCTCTCTCACAATCTCCCTTTCTGTTGCTCGCTCTGAGAATACACATACAATAAACAGTTGCAATACAATACCATCATACAAGCGAGGGGTTTCCTTCTAGGGTAAAGAAACCTAAACTAAACATAACTACTACCATCAGATCATCTGCCTAATGAATGATCCACATTGAATATAAATTACTATACTTTTACAAGGCAATTTTACATCTGTTTTTAGCTTCAGGGGCACTAAACCCCCCCAAACTCCCCACGCATCGTTTAATTACAGGTGGCATTGCCGCCCCATTATGGTACAACAGTCGAATTCTGTGATACAAAATAAGCAAGATAATCAGGCTCCACACCCAACATGAATAAATTACCCACAAGAGATTCTACAGAAGAGGATGATAATTTTATACAAAAGCACCCAGAGCTACTCAATCATTGAGGGAAACACTATTTTGAAGGAGAGAGGCATGTTAGGTCCATATATTACTAGTGTAGTCCCTTATTGTTGTTAGTGTAGCCCCCTTATTATTATTTTTGTACCCCTGTAACCCCAATATTGTTATTATTATGCCCTTTCATTATTATTGTTAGGTCAGCTAAGATTATATTGTGACTCGATGGAGTCCTATATATAGAAGGAGGTTTTGTCATTTTATCATCCAAAAATTGTTCCTTTATGTAATGTAAATGAGGTTTCCCCCTCGAAGTGGCTTATTTTAAAAGAATTGATCTCTCTTTTCTTCTATTTTTGGAGCTAGTTTCATAACATGTGTTGTGCCAAAATTATATTGTAGAGGAAAAAAGTGTGTTGCGTTAGTTAGAGTGTCCACTACCACCATAATTGAGTCATGTTGATACTTTGTACATGGAAGCCTAGTAATAAAGTCTATTGATACAACTTTCCACTTACATTCTGGAATAGGGAGAGGATTCAGTAGTCCTACAGCATGATGATGTTCTACTTTTACTTGTTGACACTCCAAACACCTTGCCAAGTAATCAAGTACATCCTTCTTCATGCCTTCCCAAAACATGTTTTTCCTTAATATTGTTATCAACCTTTGATAACTAGGATTACTTGCATAAGGCCTCTTATCGTATTCATCTCATATTTCATGTTTTAAATATGTTACATTAGGAATATACAGTCTTTGTTTGTAGTTGATAATTCCTTGTTGGTTTATGGTATATCCCACAATTTCAACTTGCTATAATTTTTCTTGCAATATTACATATTGCGGATCTTGCAGCAATACTCCCTGAATTTGTTCTTCTACATCAAATATTACACTACTCTCTGCATATGTCAAATTCTAATGAGGATGCCTACTCAAAGAATCAACAATTATATTTTCTTTCCCTTTTATTTGTTTGATTTCCATATCAAACTTACTAAGGAAAGGTAACCATATTGTTTGTCTGGAATTTAAATATGGTTGGGTAAGGAAATTAATAAGAATTTCTTTCCCAACAGATAATATCTCTACATTTTTAGTGTATGTAAAACAACAACCAATTCTAATTCATATACTGCATAATTGTGCTCATTCTTATTTAGTTTTCGTGATTCATAAGCTATTACTGCATTGTCTTACCGAAATGCTCCTCCTAGCCCTTCTGGACAAGAATCTGTACAGACTACAAACTCCTTGTTTAGATCAACAATTTTCAGTATAGGTGCAATAGTTAATTTCTGTTTTAGTTGTTGAAAACTACTTTGGCACTTGGTTGTCCACTCAAACTTTATTCCTTTCTTCTGCAATGATGTAATGGGGTAGGCTAATGTAGAAAATCCTTCCATAAATATACAGTAGTATCTAGCAATACCCATGAATGATAGTATTACTAATACATCTGTGGGTACACGCCAATTTAATATTGCTTGTATCTTTTCTGGATCTACCGCCAATCCATTCTTAGAAATTACATGACCCAGATATTGGATCTTGTTTTTATAAAATTCACACTTGCTGAGTTTTGCATATAGATGATGTTCTCTAATGGTTTGCAACACTATTCTAAGATTTTCTTGGTGTTCTTCTTCATTTTTGGAGTATACCAAAATATCATCTATGAACACTAATACAAACTTATCCATATATTTATGCAGAGGAATATTCATTAAGCATATGAATGTAGCTGAGGCGTTTGTGAGTCCAAAGGGTAGGACTACAAAATCATAATGTCTATATATAGTTCTGAAGGTTTCTTTATTTATGTCTTCATCTTTAATCCCAAGTTGATGATAGCAAGTTCTCAAATAAAATTTTGATAATATTGTTGGAGCGGGGTCCCCTGAATGCAAATTTAGATATAATTTTGTAATATTTTGAGTAGTTAGCTGTGTGCAACACAAGTTAATGGAATTTGGGGCGGGTCAAAGTCCCTCAAGAATTGTTATGGTAAAAAAGGGTATATCTAGAGGTTGCAAACCACGGTTTGTAGACCCTAGTTTAGCGCAAGCTAAAAGTATAAGTAAGAGTCTAAAATGAGTCGAAGGGTAAGCTTTTAGGGAAGTTTTGGTAATTTGTTAATGATAAAATTTTTCTAAGGATTTTGTGTGAACTTGTCTGGTTAAGGGCTCCTGTTTACTATGTGCGCAGAGACCCTCAGTCTTGCTGTGTGTGGGCCTCGCCAATTGTGTGCGCGGGTATGTGGAAGTCTCTATAAGAAGGATATGAAGTATTAAAGAATGAGAAGACATTTTGCTGATACTGAATGTCTCTGTGTTGTGTTATGAGCTGCGCTGCATGTTAATTCCTTGTTATTTCTGCATTATCTTTGCGATATTAATTGTTTTTAATAGATTGAATGCATACATGTAATAGATGCTTAGAATAACCATTAATGCATAGATGCTTCTATTAATTGTTTATATTATGATTTACAGTTTGCACATAAGACATTTTGTTAAGTTTATTATTAAGGGTCGGTGGGTAGGGATTTCTCTGCACAGACTTGTTCTAGATCTGAAGACACCCACTTCATTAAACTGCCTCTCTCTCTCTAAGGGTGTGGAAACCTGGTTCCAACACCTACCCATGCTACTTCAGGGGAGACCTTCGCTTGTGTAAGTAGGTCATTAAAGAAAGGGCTAGTAGTGCAGGGGTTTGTTGGTTAACCTTAGATCTGAACCTGGGTCAGGACCCCTAAAAGTAACAAATGGTTATGTTGCCCCATACTACTTTGGGTGAGACCTTGACTTGTGCAAGCAAGTCATTGCCGAAAGGGCCAGTAGTACAGGGGTTTGTTGGTTAACCTCAGATCTGAACCTGGGTCAACACCCCTTAAACCAAAAAATATGGTGGTTCTTCTTACTTGATCAAATATATCGTTTGTTCTTAGAAGAGGATAACAATTTTTGATAGTTAACTTATTCAACTATATGTAACCTATATGCATCTGAAAAGTATCATATTTATTTTTCACAAACAGCACTGGTGCTACCCACGTAGAAACACTTGGTCTAATGTACCATTTGTCTAAAAATTCTTTTAATTGAAGTTTCAGTTCTAGTAGTTCAGGAATACTCATTCTATATGGTGTCGTGGAAACTCGGGTAGCTCCCAATACTAGCTAAATAGAAAAATTAGTGTCTTCTTTAGGGGGTGGATGAGGAAATTCTTGTGGGAATACATCCTTGAATTCCTTAATTACAAGTAAGTCTTCTACAACCTCATGTTCTGTTGTTTGTCCCAATTCCTCAACTTGGACAACATATACATGACAACCTTTTCTTGCAGTCTGTTTTAATTGCAATTCACAAATCTGTCTATTAAATATTGGTCTTCGTTTTCCTTTAACTATTACATATTTCCCTATAGTATCTGTGCAATTCACTGTTTTTTCTAAGAAATTTACTATTTATTTTTGTTGTTCCAGCCAATCCATTCCTACTAACAAATCATAAGATCCTAGAAGGAGAATTTTTAATCAAAGTTTAGTTCTATATATATCTAAATTTATAGTAGTTTTGCAGATTTTATGAGTAACTTTCCTCTTTGTTCGTGTAGCTAGCTGCACTAGCCAAGAGTGCTGAAATTTTTCTAATTTTAATTTACATTTTTCCACTATCTGGGGGTTGATATTACTTAAATTTCTCCCAAATCAATTAAAATAGAAACATGTTGGTGAGCAAGCATACCTTCAATTTCAATCATTTTTTATTGATGTTCATCCAGTCTGTCTTCTAATACCACACTAATCCAGCGAATATTATGATCAATGCCATTTAATATAGTTTCTTCTCGTACTACTTGAATATTCTAGATTGTACGAGTGTTGTGTGGGAAATCCTGAAACATTTGAGGTTCTCTGCACCCCCAACATTTTAATGGTTCTTTCACTTTTACTACTCCTTGTCTTTTGTTGTTTGTTTCCATTGGTTTGGAACTAGTGTGGAAATGTGATGTCTGATTTTCCCCACTCTTATTAGACTTTTCTTGTTGGTGGTTTTTTCCAAAATTCTTCAGATAGGCTGGTTTTGATATTTCTGTGCTTACCTCCCCTTTCCCTTTCTCTTTATTCTGCTAGTTTTTCAGCTGATCATTTCTACCTTTAAATTCTAGTCACACAGTATTTCTTTATGAAGAGATTCATCCATTTCTTTAGGATCATCAAATTCAATTCTTTCATTATAGATGGTAGGTAAGAAATTTGGGAATCGTTGTACTTTGGCCTTTTCTTCCTAGATGTAAGGCACATAACGAAGTAAATTTGTAAATTTTGTCACGAATTCATCAATAGTGAGTTATCCAAGCATTAGCTCATGAAATTCGTTCACCTTGTCATCATAATACATCTCACTAAGGTATCTAGATTTGAATTTCTCTTGAAATTCTTCCCATGAAACAATTTTTTCATCAAGAAAGTGTATATTTTTTGTCTCTTCCCATCAAAGAGTGGCTTTACTTGCAACTAGTAAACTATCAATATTTCTTTCATATTACTTCTATAGTCATATACCTGGAAGTATTTTACCATGTTCAGTAGCCAAGATTCAATATCCTCTTCCTTTTCCCCATCAAAGGTTGGAGGCTTAATTTTGTGGAATTCCCCTTGCAACTCCTTTTTATTTTCTGATTTCGATCCAAATTCTTCCCTACTCTCGGACTCGTCTGAGTTGGGTTCAATTTATTTTGTCTTTGTTTCTTGGTCTTCACTATTATGGCTAGACCTATAGGTTAATTCCGTTATCTACCTCTATTTCCCATTACTATCCCGCAACAACCCTTCATTTCTATTCCCTAACTGAACCATTTTGTGCTGCATATTCCTTATCGTTTCTAGCATTTGAGCATTTGGATCTGGTGGGGCTCCTCCACACCCTAGTTTTACATAAAAATCTTCTCCATCATTCATGACCATACCTGTAACTACTTCTACACTTCAATCATTGTCCACCAACTTAAATTAGTATTGACATAAGAAAATTTCAAATAAATTTTAACAGCAGAAAATTTTTCCCTATGTTGGGACCCATAAGCCTAGAGTTTCCAAAATGGGCTCTGATACCATTTGTTTGGTCATGGTGATTGTCTTATTCCAATATCCTAGCAATTTACTACTTTAGAGATGATAATTCATAACCAAGGTCTATCCTTGTTTTATTTTTCTCATCACAAAACTTTGTCTTGGTTTATAATTTTTCTCTCTTATACATTATTTCCTAGGTCTATATATACAACAAACTAATTAAACTTACCTTATAATTGCCATACTTATTTTACCTTTAGGTTTTCATACATTTCCCCCACATAAATTATATCCTAATTCCCATTATCCCCTTTCATAATTTAATAACATACCCCTTCAATTTAAAACATACTTACCTATTATTATATTTAATGTTTTAATTTATTACTTATAACTTTTCCAACTACTATGGTTCTTCAATGAATAAGGGTAATCACCCTACCATTCCTTCGTTGGTTGCATAATACCATTTTATATGTTACTACATGAACCATAAAATGACTATACATTACATACATGTCACCCAATGTAATTTCTATATGCCACATAACTCAACATATTATTAAATTATATTGTAACCCCGTCATATGATTAAGATTGATTTATCATAGGGTAATGTTTGTGTTTATTTAATTGCATGACAGTGACAGTTAGTTTTATTAACGATGTTATCCTATCCACCTGTGATTATACACATGTCGTATTAAATCTCCATTTGCAACCTTATCGTTTCGTCTATTAAGACATTAAATTGAAGTACTTCATCACCTATATTTCATGTGGTCTTGGTACCTCTAGAGGAAACCTATAGGATGGAGATTAATCGATAGCCCTAATTTCAGAGAATGACCTGCATATGTGCTTTCACAGTTTAATTTTTTGGTCATTTGGTTGGGGTTACACCTTGGCAATTTTGTGCACAGAGAGAGACTTATTCTGCATTTTTGTGATGAAATGCTATGAAATTGGAGGACGTCTCTCTGTAATCCATATTTTCCTGATGTACTCACACTATGAGTGAGATTCAAAGTTTTGGCTAACAATTGCTCTTTTGAATCAATGTTTTTTATATTACTTATAGGTAATATTTTTTCCATACCCTCTGCTCCTCATTTCAATGATTTAATTTTGGTTTACTGCATTTCCTTTGGATCTTTATTTATCTTTTTATAATTTAATTTATGTTCACTAAATTTTTATTCGAATGAATTTGTTTTGACAGGGTCTATCCTGGTTTTGGAATCCTTCTAAATTCCTTCTGTCTTCAGCGTACTAATTTCAGCCATAATTGATGAGGTAAACAATCTCTGAATTATTTCGTGGTTTTTCCATTCCAACTCTTTCCAGAACAACGTAACCCTAAGGTTATTTTCTGGGTTTCTGTTTGTTCTCTACTATTTTTATTTCCATGAATTTCACCACTCGTTTCATTTAGTTGACATGCTATAATATCTTTTTTTCGTATTTAATGGAGAAATTCTTGCTTTTCACATGCTGAGAATGTTAATTTATATTTTTTAGATTTCGATATGTGTATTCTCCTTTATGCTTAGGCTCTAGTGCATAGTGGATTTCTACTTAATTTAATAGACTCCGTCATTTCTTTGTTGTAAATGAATTTTCCCAATTTTGGGGTTTTGGGGTTTTCGCTAGAAGTTCTGTTAAGGTTCTATTGTAATATTTTAATTTTTAATTGTGCTCATAATTTTTGAGCCCTTTATTCTAGTTATGTAGAAATATTCGTAATGTAAATTCTACACTGTTAGTTGAAATCGTATCCCTCTGGTGTACATAGAAATGTTAAGAATCTTATCAGCTTCTTTGGTTTCTATATGTGTTCGACCTCTGTTTCATATTACAACAAGGCTACTTCTACCGTCGAGAAGACTCTCTCGTACTTCATAGCCAAATTTCTAAATTATGTTATTCGCCATTAGTAAGTTTCCCTACCGTTACTACTCATACAAACAAATTCATATTTTTATTAAGAATTTTTCTTCAATACACCTTCTGTATCTTTGTAATAATAATTCAGATTCGTTATAGAGTTTACACTTCAGAGACTTCTAGACAATTTATTATTGACAGAGAAATTCAAGTAGAATTTTGTGAATATATAATTAAAAATTTCCATGCAATTCAATTTGTCTTGATCTCTCATAGACTGTGTAATTGCTTTAGTTGTTTCGATTTTCCCACCTCGAAATCTTAATTATAATTTTCTGTATGCCATAGTTTCAATGTTCACTTCACATAATATAGTAATTTATATTTTCAGTTAATTTTACTTTTATTATTAACTTGGTTAGTATTAACTCATCTATTACCTCTCGGTATACGAGGAATAGAAAAAATATATATATTATTGTCTATATAATAGTTTCTATCTTTTTTTTAATGATATTCATATTGACTCTCTATAATAGAATTTTTACTTTATTAATATCGTCCTAATTCTGAATTTATTTTATATCGAATTACATTTCAGATTTTTATTTATATAATAATACTCTATACATGTAGAGTAATTGAATTTGTAATTTGTACTTATAGAATTTAATTGTATAGTATTAATCTATGAGAATTTTGTTTCTGCAACTAATATGGGAATTATGTTCCCAGATTTTCATACTCTTTTACTATTTTGTGCAACAATGCTTTACTTCGGGATGCCTCTTCTCCCAGGTTAGTATTGAAATTTTCCCATTTTTCTATTAGTTACTGTGATATAGTTAACTATTTTGTTTTATTTAAATTGTTCTTACACTTTAAACACTATTACCGATGAAATAGGTAAACACACTATTACCTACTTTCTCCTGGTAGCATAAAGAGCACCCGATTTTGAAAAGTGGTGATGCAGAATCACCTTTTTTTTTTTTGAGCACATTTTTGACACTCTAATATTTTTATTTATGAAGTATGAATATTTGTTTTAAAATGTTAGTGATTTTCATGCTAATTTTGAAACGTATTGATGCAGCATCAACTTTTTTTTAGAGATGATTTTTGTGCCTATAAAACTCAAAACTTAGATAATATATATATATATATATATATATATATATATATATATATATATATATATATATAAACAATAAAAAAAACAAATAAAAATGTAAAGAAAAACAAAATTAACTCGTAAAGAAAAAAAAAACAAAAAAAAAACAAAAAAACATTCAAAAATATATCAAAAGAAATGACAAAATTTGAAAAAAAAACACATAATTTAAAGAAAAAAAACAAAAAATAACAAAAGAAATTAAAAAAAAACATCAAAATAGAAAAATCCATATAATAAAAAAATAAAATTTAAATAGAAAATTTAAAAATAGTTTAAATTACAAAATTAAAATTTAGATTAAAAAAATGAAATACAAAAAAGAAAAAATTAAATTTTAAATTTTAAATTAAAAAAAAACATTAATAAGAAAAAAAAAAATACAAATTTTAAAATTAACCAAAAAAAAAAAAACAAAATTTAAAATTGAAAAAGAAATTTAAAATAAAAGAATTATAATAAAAAAAACTATCATTAAAGAACAAAAAAAATGAAAAAAACCATGTGCAAATAATTAAAAAACAAATATCCATACATTTACTGTTTTTTTTTAATGAAACAATTTATAAATTTTAAAAATGAAAAACCAAATAAACTAAAAGATTAAAAAAAAATTAATTAAATTAAAATTTAATAAATTTAATGAATAAATTTTTTATTTTAAAAAATAATTAATCTAAAATATTGAATTTAAAAACAAAATTTAAAAAAAATTAAAAATTAAAACAAATTAAAACAAATTAAATTTAAAATAAAATTTTTGAATTAAAAAAAAAAAAATTTCAATTTTTTGAATTTAAAAAAAAAAAAATCAATTAAAAAAAAAATATTACAAATTTTAAAAATAAAAAAATAAAAAGAATTTTTTGATCTGGGTAGCTTGGGTCTGGGAGATAGCCCTCTGTAAAGTGGGAGGCCGATTAAAGATAAGCCCTCCGCCGCGGGAGGCCCAATTGCAGGGAATCGCCCTCCGCGCGGGAGGCCAATTAGAATCGCCCTCCCCACGTGACGAAGCGGTCTGGGAATCGCCCTCTCGCAGCGGGGAGGCGGGTTGCGGGAATCCGGAATCGGCCTCATGCCGCGGGAGGGCGATTCTCAGAATCAGCCTCCTGCTTAGCGGCCGGCCGCCGCCGTCACCTGGGCGGAAGGCCGATTGGTGGCACCACCACAATCAAAAAATTCTTTTTTATTTATTTATTTATTTTTAATTTTTAATATATTTTTTTTTGTTTTTAATTTGATTTTTAATTTTTTTTTTTTTAATTCAAAAAATTTAAAATTATTTTTTTTTAATTTAATTTTTATATTTCAAATTTAATTTGTTTTAATTTTTTTTTGTTTTTTTTAATTTTATTCATTTTTTGTTTTTAATTTTCTTTTTTCTAAATTTTGTTAATAATTTTTATTAAATTTTGTATTTTTTTTTTAATCTAATTGATTTTTTTTTTCATATTTTTTTTTTATTATTAAATTTTATGTTTAGTTTTTTCATTTAATTTTTAAAAATTTAGTAAATTTTGTATTTATTTATTTATTTGAATTTAATATTTTTTTAAATTTTTTATTTTTTTATTATT
Source organism: Pinus albicaulis (assembly GCA_034641835.2). Lineage (NCBI taxonomy): Eukaryota > Viridiplantae > Streptophyta > Pinopsida > Pinales > Pinaceae > Pinus > Pinus albicaulis. The sequence goes on along the minus strand of CM076581.1, from coordinate 1,069,276,383 downwards.
ATTTTTTTAATTACATAAAATTTTTATATTTTTTTATTTCAATTAAAATTGTGTATTTAAAATTAGATTTTTTTTAAAGTTAAACTTAATATTTTCAAATTAATTTGTTTTTTATTTTATTTTTTATTTAATATATTTTTTTAATTGATTTTTTTCAATTTTTCAATTTTAATTGATTTTTTAAAGTTTTTTAAATTTTTATTTTAACAACGTTTTTTTTTCTTTATATTTAAAATTTAATTTTTATTTCAAAATTTATTTGTTTATTCATTTATTTATTAAAATTTAATATTTTTTTTTAATTTAATTTGTTATTTTAATATTAACCCCTTTTTTTAATTTAATAAAATCTAATATATATATATTTTTAATTTAAGGTCAATATATATATATATATAATTTTTTATAATTTAAATTTAATACATTTTTTAAAATCTATTTGTTTTTTAATATATATTTCTTTAAATTTAAATTTTTATTTTCAAATTAATTTTTTTTTTTAATTTAATAAACATTTTCTTTTTCTTTTTTAAATTTAATTTCTATATTTTATTTTTTAGAATTTTTTTTTTTTTTGTAACTTGTTTTTCTTTTTAATTTAATATTTTTATTTTGTATTTATTTTTATTTTTTTATTTCTATATATTTTGAAATTTTAATCTTTAATTTTTTTAATTTTTTTTTCTTAAATTTTAGGTTTTTTTTAATGTTTGCTGGAACTCTTGCAAGATGGTGGGAGCTTGAATCTTCTCCAGCGATGCTTGATAAATTGGAGAAAGAAGTTCTCAGAGATGAACAGGGAGACATAAAGTTCAATCCAGATGGCACCGCACAGAATAATATGATAGGTGCGTTGACTACTCTTATACAAGAACATTTTTGTGGAACTGATATTACACTTACAGATAAGCATGAGATGGTTTTGATGAATCTGAAGTGTAGAAATATTAATCATTTTGAAGACTTCCATAGAGATTGGATCCAAATAATATTTTGGGTTAAAGAACCAAAAAATGTTTTGTGGAAGCAAGTATACCTTGCAGCCCTTTGTTCAAAGTTGGTTGATATATTAAAACTGCAAGAAGTATTCCCATTACCTCTTGAAGTCTATCTATGGGGAGAAATCTATTCTATCATCACTAAGGTGTTGATAAATCTTTGTACTAGTTCTAAGATGACCAAGTCTATTGATAAATTAAATAAATTGCCTAGTACTAAGTCTTTCTGTAGTAAGTATGGAATAATTGTTGATGATCCTTTGGTCTCCCGCAGAAGGACAAAGAAAAAAGCAAAGAAGGTTCAGCGCAGAGCTCGAGCCTCTACTTACAGACTGAGTTGTGACAAAAGACGTGAACTCAGACCTTCAAAAAGAAGACCAGCAAAAGGTAGAAAAGGTTATTATAGGAATAACCCAAAGACTCATTATTATACTCCTATGGACATCAAGCCCAGAGATGCTAAAGTTGAAAAAATGAAAGGTGTTGTCTATTGGCTTTGTGGTCAACCTGGCCACACATCTAATATATGTCCTACAGCTCTTGAGTCTAAACGAGGACTCGGCAAAAAGTCACAATCTAAAAGGCCTCAACACGCTACCTCCAGTTTTGCTATGAAATTTGAAGACAGATGTCGCCATTGCCATTCTGCCTTTCATAAAACTGAAGATTTCCATAATCGCCTTGCTATTCAACAAGCTGCTGAAGAATCTGCATCTTCTTCTGACTCTTCTGCTTCTAATTCTTCTGAAGAAGCAGTCCATGCATATTGTCAGTGTTCTGATTCACAGTCTTGTCACTGTGATTGTTCTAATGATGATTCCGATATTTCTTCCGATACTTCTCTTCAAGAAGAATTTTCTGGTAAATTAAAAGTCCTCATGGCCCAGACAGATGAAGGTGATATGAAAGCTTTTGCTCAAATTCGTGCCATGGAAGATGGTGATTTGAAAGCTGCATTGTTGAAAACTTTCATGCAGCATAGCACTACTTCCAGTTCTTCCTCCGGTAAGAAGCCAAACTTTGTTGATGCTTCTTATGACCGAAATACCAGATCGTATCTCCAACATAATTCTAGCAAAGCTCGTACACTCACTTTGGGGGAGGTGAGTAGGGAGATACACAATATGAAAACTGAAATTTCTAGTTTAAAGGCTAGGCTTTCTGAAGTTGAAAAGAATAAATAGGTTTTAGCCTCTCCTGTTTCTTCTCCTGTATTTTCTGGTAAACACACCAACTATACTCTGCATGGTCCTCCTCCTAAATATAATGAAAATGTTGAAATTGTAGAGGGACATCCTGATCCAAGTATGGGAATCAGAGATATGCATCTCCTTGCTATCCAGTATCAACAACATCATGTTATATCACAGTTTGGGTAAAAGGTCAAAAGTTTCAATTAAAATCATTGATTGATTCTGGAGCAGATGTTAACCTGTTTTCCAAAAAGGCTATTCCTTCCAAATTTTGGAATACTGCTACCCGTAAGATTACTGGTTTGGGAGAATTTACTTTGGAATATGAAGTACCAGAAGCCACTGTCTGTTTTGAAGACATGTGTCTCACTTTAAGGTCTGCTGTAGGAGACATTCCGATTGATTGCATTCTTGGGAATGTATTTCTTGCTGCTGTTGAACCACATGGTTCTATGAGATTTAAAGATAAAACGGCCAGGTATTTCATCACTATAAAAGGTAAAAGAATTAATTTACCTTATGTTTCCAATACCAGAATGTCTACTATGGTACAAGCTATGCAGGAAGAATTGAATAAAGCAGAAACCAGTCTTATAGAACTCAAAGATCATAAGAATATGATCAGAATAGAAGATCAGTTGAGTTCTCCACAAATTCAAAGACAGATCTCTGAATTACAGAAACAGTTTGAACAGACTTGCTGCTCAGAAGAACCAAATGCCTTTTGGCATCGCAAACAACATTATGTGGAATTTCCCTACAAAGAAGGATATACGGGAAAAGCATGCAAGTCCAGAGCCATCCCCATGTCAAAAGAATACCGAAAGCTCTGTGAAAAGAAATAAATCAGCTTCTTCAGAGAAAGCTGATCCGGGAGTCTAACAGTCCTTGGAACTATTGTGGCTTCTACGTCAACAAGAGAAGTGAACAGATCAGAGGTATTCCTAGACTTGTCATAAATTATAAACCTCTTAATACTGTTCTTGCAGATGATACATATCCTATTCCGCACAAAGGAGATCTACTGCGTAGGATATCTGGAGCCGAAGTATTCTCAAAGTTTGATCTAAAATCTAGTTTTTGGCAAGTCGCCATAAAAGAAGAAGATAAGTGGAAGACATCATTTAGTGTGCCACAAGGACAGTACGAATGGAATGTGATGCCATTCGGATTGAAACACGCACCTTCTAAGTTCCAGAAGGTAATGGATTCCATTTTTAAGCCCTACAATGAATGGTTGCTTGCTTATATTGATGATCTCCTAGTATTTTCAAAAAATCTCCAAGACCATTTCAAGCATTTAAGAATATTCATGAAATTGGTCCAGAAAAATGGTTTGGTCCTAAGTAAAAAGAAGATGGAGTTGTGTAGGACCAAGATAAAGTTTTTGGGTCATAGCATAGAAAATGGACAAATTTCTTTACAAAGCCATGCTCTTGAGTTTGCAGACAAATTTCCAGACATTATTCTCGATAAAACTCAGTTGCAACGATTTTTAGGATGTTTGAATTATGTAAGCAATTTTTATTGAGCCGTACTCTTGAAACGAGTCTGCTCAATCGGGGAATAAGAAAGAATCCCCAAACCTTGGAGTGAGAAACATACATTGGCTGTCAAAAATATTAAATCCAAGTTAAAAAGTCTTCTATTCTTTATGTTTTACGATGATAGTTCTTTCAAGATCTATCTACCAAGAGTGGATGCGTGATATTGGCATCCGGTGTTAAACGAGAGGCCAAGTGAAGAGAGTCAGAAGGATGAAGAGCAAGTCGTGCAGTATGCATTAGGGGTATGGAACAAAGCTGAGAAAAATTACGCCCCCATTGAAAAAGAAGTTAAAGTTGCATGGAATTGTGTTAGTAAGTTTTCCATTCACTTGGTAAATAAGTTCTTTCTACTGAGAAATGATGCAAAGGCACTTGATAAATTTATTTCAAAAGAAATAAAGAATCCTGAAGATGCCAAATTTGCAAGATGGCAGGCACTCTTTACAAATTTTGCTTTCAAAGTAGAACATATAAAGGGTTCTGAAAATTGTTTGCCAGACTTCCTCAGTAGAGATACATCCAGCATCAAGAACAAGAAGATGGTCATGTTATGATCATTGTTACAGAATGGGATCAAATAAACCAACAAGAAACATTGAGAAGTATCCCAGAAGGAAAACTTTGGACCACCTATATGTCTGAATGGGAACCTAGGTGGGAACTTCACAATACAAAAATACTAGATGCTAATCTCCAGAACCACACTGACATACAGCATCTAGTACCAGAAAGACGTGTATACCCGAAAGGCAGCATGTGGATCCATGATAAAGTATACACTCATAGTATGCGAAGAGCATGGGAGGCAAAAGAGTCTCTCTCTGAAGACTTCAATGACATCTCTGTCATAAGTACTGGTGGAGGTGATAGATCAAGAATCTATTACGAATGGATTGCCATTCATCGTACAAGGGAACCTGCATGGACCTGGACCCGCTTTAATCAATGGCCATGTAATAATCCAAATCTAATATTCCCTAACACAGTTTATGATTTTGCAGGTTACAAAAAGCTTTGGTGGGATTTAATGAACAAAGATGGTAAAGATGAAACCCATTACAGAAAAGTAAAGTTTGCGCCATTGGGATTATGCAAAACTGTCATCAGGCAAGTTGGTTTCAAGACTGGTGGAATGAGTTTGGTCTCAGCCCAACATCCATGGACCCTACTTTATACGAAAATTGGTACCAAAGTATATGTGATCTATGTGAAGAAGATGAATGTGATCATCAGGCTTTTTCAAGTACCAGCACACTCATGCGATTACATCCATCTCTCATTCTAAAACAACATATGATGCAACATAACTATTGGTTAGTTATGACAAAAATTAAACACCAGATTATCTTAAATAAGCCTATGATTGTAAGAAGAATCTATACAAAACAATGGGATGAGAACTACAAGTATAGATTTCCTCATTTGCAGTTGATTGAAACTCCTCCAGAAACCAGCAGTTCTAGTGGACTCCATTAAAACAAAAGTCTCCACTGTGTAAAGCTACCCAGTCACGGGTTTACAGTGACAGGTCTTTTCCCGAGGGCTTTTCACCTATTCGTAAAAGCATCCTCTGTGTTTGTAATAAGTGATGTTTCATCGTGGGCCTTGTACAGAAAATGTATCCACAGTGTACCTCACACACCTTTCACATGTTATTGTCGGATGGAAGAATCTCGGTGCGGATGTCACTTTGGTGTTACCCGAAAACCATGATTCTCCTCCACGTGTCTCTCATCCGATGGCTCGATTGAATGTTTGTCCCCCCCTCATTTCCTATATAAAGATGGTTAAGGCTCATTCATTGTCATTCGGAGTTGGAGTGTTTGAGAGTCTAGAGTCATTTTGTGTTTGAGTCGAGTCGAAGCTCCCTGCTCTACATCTGTGCAAAGTTTTGCGATCTGCTTGCATCACGGTGCTAAGACTCAAGTCCTTAGGTGATCAGAGAAGCCTTGGTGTCTATGTGCTCGCATAGGCAAGAACCTAAAGTGGCCTGATCATAGATCGAGTCTGACTGTAATATGTGTGCGTGTTTGTAAAGAACTTTGAGACAGAGTCTGCTACTGGCCAGATAGCCTCCAGTATCGCTTACTCATTTACTGAGTAGCAAAAACTAGTAAATTCCACTGCAGTCATTCTCTGGAAAGAGATCTGAGTCCATTATCAGTCAGTAATTTGATTGTAATATCATTCTGAAATCAATAAAAGAGAGAAAAAATTTTATGTTCTGCATTGTCAAGAACTGTAACTCTGAGCTTTATGAAATGTCCATTGAGGTAGTATTGTCTTGCTTTTTATCGCCGAAAGTTCGCCAGAGGTTCGCCAAAGCACCGAGGGACATGGAGTAGGCCATTATAGGCGAAGGAAGCCGCAGAAAAGCCGAAATAAGTGTGAACGTGTGAGTAGGTTCGTGTATGGGTTCGCATAGGGTCTCTTAACAAGCAAGAAGATACTGAGTGAGCCAGTCTGCCTGTTGTGCAATTTGCAGTGCAAACCTGTGAGAGGTCCCTGCTGTAAAATTGGTATAAAGTCTCCTTTGTATATTGCTCCTAATTGTACAGATACTTCTTGTTCATCTCTTGTTTCAAATTGTAATCATTTGTCTTTATTTGAGTTCGCACAGCTTGTGAATTTCAATCCTGTCAGAGTTGACTGTCCACAATGTCATCAGTCAGTAAATCTCCAGTCTCTTGCTTCACTGGTCCTCAGACATCGGAACCACAATCCTAGAACAGGAGAAGCTCCTCCTTCCACATATATAGCTCCCTGTCCTAATCCAAAATGTTCTGATATCCCTTTTCCACATGAAGACGAACATGTCCTCATGATGCACTTAGTTCCCAGTTTGCAAGATGAGGATCCTAGATTGACTGAAATATTTATGAACATGCAATCTCCCAAAGATAAGCATGGTGTGGGTTTTTATAGTAAAAAATATGGATTGATTCCTGAATGCAGATTTAAGGATCTGCCCAGTGACATAAAAATACCATCTGTTCCAGAGATCCAAAAGTTTTATACTTTGATGGATGGTTGTGATAAACATATAATCCCAGAGAAATGGATGAAGTTGATGCTTAATTGGGATCTCCATACTCATCCCCAGGCGGATAACTTTGCTATCTCTTACAGCACAGAAGAGAAAAGAAAATTGGCCTCTGAATGGAAAGAATATATGACTGAAAGAAATGTTTGGATTTCTTTCTACTCATGGAAACAGGCCAAAGAATCAGAGATGATTTTGATGACTGATTCTGCATACTCTTCTGGTCATTCTTGGACAGCTAGTGACGGGAGTAAAGTTGAAACCTCTTCCAGTTTCCCTCCTTTCAAAGGAATTGTCCTAGGAGCAAAATTTAGCTAAAGCTTATCCCTTAGTGCAACAAGAGAATCTTGTAGGGATAGAAAGGAGAATACAGACAGTTAGTGAGCAAATAAATTTGACAAACACTGTTGTTACTGGATTAGAGAAAAATATGGCTAAAGCTGTTATAGTGAAAGAACAGATAGACAAAGTCCATGTGTCTATTAATGATGTAAATAATGTATTAAATTCTGTACAGTATAATTCTGCAGCTGCTAAATATTATTCTATTGAATCTTTTAAGAAAATTGATGAAGTAGAGAATTGTCTTATAGAGAATTCTATCTCTACTTAGCATATGATTTCAGATCTGTCTGATAAGGTAGACAGGATGAGTTTGAAAAACGTTGATAAGCCAATCCAAAATTCTTTTTTAACAAAAGGGAAAGCAATCCACACTCATGAACTTAGTGAAAGTCCAGTCTCTAAGTTTCCATTTCTTCTCCCTGAAGAAGCTGTTGAATCTGAAAAATCCAAGCAGTCAGAAAAAATGTCTGTCACATCCCTTCCTGAGTCTGACACAGAGCATCATGTCCTTCCTGTCTATGAGCCCCTTGAACCTCAGTACAGTAGACATCCTGCCCCTGATCTATATGGAGTTGGAAAGATTCCCCCAAGGGAAATATTTCATGAAGGTAGTCATAAAGAATGGAATTTAGACAATTTGACTACTGCACAGATTAGGCAGATGCTTGATCAAATGATTACCGAGTACAAACTCATGTGTGTTGCAGGCAAGAGTAAGGTAGAAGCTTGCAAGACACTAATACAGTGTTTTACTGGAACTCTTGCAAGATGGTGGGAGCTTGAATCTTCTCCAGCGATGCTTGATAAATTGGAGAAGGAAGTTCTCAGAGATGAACATGGTGACATAAAGTTCAATCCATATGGCACCGCACAGAATAATATGATAGGTGCATTGACTGCTCCTATACAAGATCATTTTTTTGGAACATATATTACACTTACATATAAGCATGAGATGGTTTTGATGAATCTGAAGTGTAGAAATATTAATCAGTTTGAAGACTTCCACAGAGATTGAATCCAAAGAATATTTTGGGTTAAAGAACCAAAGAATGTTTTGTGGAAGCAAGTATACCTTGCAGCCCTTCCTTCAAAGTTGGTTGATATATTAAAACTGCAAGAAGTCTTCCCATTACCTCTTGAAGTCTATCTATGGGGATAAATCTATTCTATCATCACTAAGGTGTTGATAAATCTTTGTACTAGTTCTAAGATGACCAAGTCTATTGATAAATTAAATAAATTGCCTGGTACTAAGTCTTTCTGTAGTAAGTATGGAATAACTGTTGATGATCGTTTGGTCTCCCGCAGAAAGATAAAGAAAAAAGCAAAGAAGTTTCAGCGCAGAGCTCGAGCCTCTACTTACAGACTGAGTTCTGACAAAAGATGTGAACTCATACCTTCAAAAAGAACACCAACAAAAGGTAGAAAAGGTTATTATAGGAATAACCGAAAGACTCATTATTATACTCCTATGGACATCAAGCCCAGAGATGCTAAAGTTGAAAAAATGAAAGGTGTTGTATGTTGGCTTTGTGGTCAACCTGGCCACACATCTAATATATGTCCTACATCTCTTGAGTCTAAACGAGGACTCGGAAAAAAGTCACAATCTAAAAGGCCCCAACACGCTAGCTCCAGTTCTGCTGTGAAAGTTGAAGACAGATGTCGCCATTGCCATTCTGCCTTTCATAAAACTGAAGATTGCCATAATCGCCTTTCTATTCAGCAAGCTGCTGAAGAATCTGCATCTTCTTCTGACTCTTCTGCTTCTTATTCTTCTGAAGAAGCAGTCCATGCATATTGTCAGTGTTCTGATTCATAGTCTTGTCACTGTGACTGTTCTGATGATGATTCCGATCTTTCTTCCGATACTTCTCTTCAAGAAGAATTTTCTGGTAAATTAAAAGTCCTCATGGCCCAGATAGATGAAGGTGATATGAAAGCTTTTGCTCAAATTTGTGCCATGGAAGATGGTGATTTGAAAGCTGCATTGTTGAAAACTTTCATGTAGCATAGCACTACTTCCAATTCTTCCTCCGGTAAGAAGCCAAACTTTGTTAATGCTTCTTATGACCAAAATACCAGGTCGTATCTCCAACATAATTCTAGAAAAGCTCCTACACTCACTTTGGGGGAGGTGAGTAGGGAGATACACAATATGAAAACTGAAATTTCTAGTTTAAAGGCTAGGCTTTCTGAAGTTGAAAAGAATAAACAGGTTTTAGCCTCTCCTGTTTCTTCTCTTGTGTTTTCTGGTAAACACACCAACTATACTCTGCATGTTCCTCCTCCTAAATATACTAAAAATGTTGAAATTGCAGAGGGACATCCTGATCCAAGTATGGGAATCAGAGATATGCATCTCCTTACTATCTAGTATCAACAACATCATGTTTATATCACAATCTGGGTAAAAGGTCAAAAGTTTCAATTAAAAGCATTGATTGATTCTGGAGCAGATGTTAACCTGTTTTCCAAAAAGGCTATTCCTTCCAAATTTTGGAATACTGCCACCCGTAAGATTACTCGTTTGGGAGAATTTACTTTGGAATATGAAGTACCAGAAGCCACTGTCTGTTTTGAAGACAGGTGTCTCACTTTAAGGTTTTTTGTAGGAGACATTCCAATTGATTGCACTCTTGGGAATGTATTTCTTACTGCTGTTGAACCACATGGTTCTATGAGATTTAAAGATAAAACAGCCGGGTATTTCATCACTATAGAAGGTAAAAGAATTAATTTACCTTATGCTTCCAATACCAGAATGTATACTATGGTACAAGCTATGCAGGAAGAATTGAATAAAGTAGAAACCAGTCTTATAGAACTCAAAGATCATAAGAATATGATCAGGATAGAAGATCAGTTGAGTTCTCCACAAATTCAGAAACAGATCTCTGAATTACAGAAACATTTTGAACAGACTTGCTACTTAGAAGAACCAAATGCCTTTTTGCATCGCAAACAACATTATGTGGAATTGCCCTACAAAGAAGGATATACGGGCAAAGAATGCAAGTCCAGAGCTATCCCCATGTCAAAAGAATACCGAAAGCTCTGTGAAAAAGAAATAAATTAGCTTCTTCAGAGAAAGCTGATCCGAGAATCTAATAGTCCTTGGAACTGTTATGGCTTCTACGTCAACAAGAGAAGTGAACAGATCAGAGGTATTCCTAGACTTGTCATAAATTATAAACCTCTTAATACTGTTCTTGCAGATGATACATATCCTATTCCGCACAAAGGAGATCTACTGCGTAGGATATCTGGAGCCGAAGTATTCTCAAAGTTTGATCTAAAATCTAGTTTTTGGCAAGTCGCCATAAAAGAAGAAGATAAGTGGAAGACATCATTTAGTGTGCCACAAGGACAGTACGAATGGAATGTGATGCCATTCGGATTGAAACACGCACCTTCTAAGTTCCAGAAGGTAATGGATTCCATTTTTAAGCCCTACAATGAATGGTTGCTTGCTTATATTGATGATCTCCTAGTATTTTCAAAAAATCTCCAAGACCATTTCAAGCATTTAAGAATATTCATGAAATTGGTCCAGAAAAATGGTTTGGTCCTAAGTAAAAAGAAGATGGAGTTGTGTAGGACCAAGATAAAGTTTTTGGGTCATAGCATAGAAAATGGACAAATTTCTTTACAAAGCCATGCTCTTGAGTTTGCAGACAAATTTCCAGACATTATTCTCGATAAAACTCAGTTGCAACGATTTTTAGGATGTTTGAATTATGTAAGAAATTTTTATTCTGACTGTGCTATTGACAGGTCTCTGCTCAATTAGAGACTAAGAAAGAATCCCAAACCTTGGACTGAGAAACATACATTGGCTGTCAAAAATATTAAATCCAGGGTCAAAAGTATTCCTATTCTTTATGTTGCTGATGATAGTTCTTTCAAGATTGTTGAGTCAGATGCCAGCAATGTTGGTTGGGGAGGTGTTCTTAAACAGAGACAAAGTGAAGAGAGTCAAAAGGATGAAGAGCAAGTCGTGCAGTATGCATCAGGGGTATAAAACAAAGTTGAGAAAAATTACGCCCCCATTGAAAAAGAAGTTAAAGCTGCATGGAATTGTGTAAGTAAGTTTTCCATTCACTTGGTAAATAAGTTATTTCTACTGAGAACTGATGCAAAGGCACTTGATAAAGTTATTTCAAAAGAAATAAAGAATCCTGAAGATGCCAAATTTTCAAGATGGCAGACACTCTATACAATTTTTACTTTCAAAGTAGAACATATAAAGGGTTCTGAAAATTGTTTGCCAGACTTCCTCAGTAGAGAATACATCCAACATCAAGAACAAGACGATGATCATGTTATGATCATTGTTACAGAATGGGATCAAATAAACCAACAAGAAGCATTGAGAAGTATCCCAAAAGGAAAACTTTGGACCACCTATATGTCTGAATGGGAACCTAGGTGGGAACTTCGCAATACAAAAATACTAGATGCTAATCTCTAGAACCAAACTGACATACAACATCTAGTACCAGAAAGACGTGTATACCCGAAAGGCAGAATGTGGATCCATGATAAAGTATACACTCATAGTATGCGAAGAGCATGGGAGGCAAAAGAGTCTCTCTCTGAAGACTTCAATGACATCTCTGTCATAAGTACTAGTGGAGGTGATAGATCAAGAATCTATTACGAATGGATTTCCATTCATCGTACAAGGGAGCCTGCATGGACCTAGACCCGCTTTAATCAATGGCCATGTAATAATCCAAATCTAATATTCCCCGACACAGTTTATTATTTTGCAGGTTACAAAAATATTTGGTGGGATTTAATGAACAAAGACGGTAAAGATGAAACCCATTACAGCAAAGTAAAGTTTGGCGCCATGGGGATTATGGTAAACTGTTATCAGGCAAGTTGGTTTCAAGACTGGTGGAATGACTTTGGTCTCAGCCCAACATCCATGGACCCTACTTTATACGAAAATTGGTACCAAAGTAGATGTGATCTATGTGAAGAAGATGAATGTGATCATCAGGCTTTTTCAAGTACCAGCACACTCATGCGATTACATCCATCTCTCATTCTAAAACAACATATTATGCAACATAACTATTTGTTAGATATGACAAAAATTAAACACCAGATTATCTTAAATAAGCCTATGATTGTAAGAAGAATCTATACAAAAAAATGGGATGAGAAATAGAAGTATAGATTTCCTCATTTGCAGATGATTGAAACTCCTCCAGAAACCAGCGGTTCTAGTGGACTCCGTTAAAACAAAAGTCTCCATTATGTAAAGATACGCAGTCACAGGTTTACAGTGATAGGTCTTTTCCCGAGGGCTTTTCACCTGTTCGTAAAAGTATCCTCTGTGTTTGTAATAAGTGATGTTTCCTCGTGGGCCTTGTACAGAAAAGGTATCCACAGTGTACCTCACACACCTTTCACATGTTAGTGTCAGATGGACGAATCTCGGTGCGGATGTCACTTCGGTGTTACCCGAAAACCATGATTCTCCTCCACGTGTCTCTCATCCGACAGCTCGATTGAATGTTTGTCCCCCCCTCATTTCCTATATAAAGAGGGTTAAGGCTCATTCATTGGCATTCGGAGTTGGAGTGTTTGAGAGTCTAGAGTCTTTTTGTGTTTGAGTCGAGCCGAAGCTCCTTGCTCTGCATCTGCGCAAAGTTTTGCGATCTGCTTGCATCACGGTGCTAAGACTCAAGTCCTTAGGTGATCAGAGAAGCCTGCGTGTCTATGTGCTCAGCATAGCAAAGAACCTAAAGTAGCCTGATCATAGATCGAGTCTGTCTGTAATATGTGTGCGTGTTTGTAAAGAACTCTGAGACAAAGTCTGCTACTGGCCAGATAGCCTCCAGTATCACTCGCTCATTACTGAGTAGCAAAAAATGGTAAATGCCACTGCAATCAATCTCTGGAAAGAGATCTGAGTCCATTATCAGTCCGTAATCTGATTGTAATATCATTCTGAAATCAATAAAAGAGAAAAAAAAAATTATGTTCCGCATTGTCAAGAACTGTAACTTGGAGCTTTATGAAATGTCCATTGAGGTAGTATTGTCTTGTTTTTTATCGCTGAAAGTTTGCCAGAGGTTCGCCAAAGCACCGAGGGACACGGAGTAGGCCGTTATAGGCGAAGGAAGCCGCAGAAGAGCCGAAAGAAGTGTGAACGTGTGATTAGGTTCGTGTATGGGTTCGCATAGGGTCTCTTAAACAAGCAAGAAGATACTCAGTGAGCCAGTCTGCCTGTTGTGCAGTTTGCAGTGCAAACCTGTGAGAGGTCCCTGCTGTAAAATTATTTTATTTTATTTTTTATTCCTATATATTTTTAAATTTTAAGCTTTAAAATGCTTTTATTTTTTAAATTTATTTTTTTCTTAAATTTTATGTTTTTTTTAATGTTTGAATTTTAAAAATTAAAAAATGTTATTTCTATTTTTAAAAATGTCAAAAATATGACAATTTTTTTTTTTTTGTTATTCCAGCATCAACTAGTTTTGTTTTGAGGGTTTTTTTTCAATCCTTTTTTCAAGAAACAATTTTGTTTTTAGCATAATTTTATAAAATTTTTAAATTTGACCTTAAACAAAAACCAAGTGCATTCTGGAATACACTTTTTTTTGTTTTTGGGGTGTTTTTTCATGTTTTTTGAGTCTTTTTGGGCTAGAGTTTCCGTTTTGAGGTTAGGTTACCTATTTCATCGGTAACAATGTTTTTATCTTACTATAGGTAAAAGAATAAATCTTGTGATCTGAAGATAATTTTGCAACTATTATTCTTACTTTGCATTTTATTAAATTTTTCGTTTTCATTTTCATAATTTAAAATTTATAACTTTGATCGCATTGTTAGTTTAAGGTTTGTCCTATTATCTTCATTCTATGATAATATTATTTGTGATCAATAATCAGAGTACCTGACTATCACTATCATCCTTTTTTAGGTCAGTTATCAGAGAAATGGAGGCTCTTCCACCATGTATTCCACTTTACATAATTTATTCTCACAAATTGTAAATTAAATTTGGATGATGAATCTAATGAAATTGTAAACACAATTATGTATAATACAATTAGTATTTAAAGTTGATAGTACAATTTCTTCCTCAACTCCAATGGAGGATTTTCTGGAAAGGACTGATATATGTGTAGAAGTTTACTAATATAGCTCCCTATCTTTTTCTATATTAAAATTTCACATAAATGACTGATTTTTTGTATAGTTTGAAATGTACAAGAATTTATATATGAGAGAATATATGTATTTTTGTTTCTACTTTCAAAATTAATTATATATTCACATAGAATAATTCACATGTGCATTATAAAACATGTTATCTTTCTAGAATTTATTTTGTTAAAAAAATTCTACTGGAGGGGTATATACACAGAGAAATTTCTGTTATGACTCTTGCTATAATATATCTATTTTATTGTACAAAATCTGTTAGGATCCTATAACAATAGGATTCATAATTTTGAATTGACTTTGATTATTCTTGTAGATATCTACATACTTTGCTTTCTGCATATTTTTTTCCCATATTAGAAAATTAAAAAATGTAAAGAGGGTAAAAGTCCTAAAAGAAAAATAAAAGGACCTGAAATAAAAAAAGATAAAAAAGAATAGAAAAATGGACCTCAAACAAAAAAGAGATAAAAATAAAACATGACAGTGATGCAAATCCAAATTCCACTACTATTTACTTTTACTGCAAAATAAAGATTATGTGTAGCTTGTTCAAATTGCCATAATCCATGATAAGTCAAATAGCTTAATCTTGAATTTTTTGTCCTTTAAATTTCATGTTGTTAGATAGAGAATAAATATCTAGCCAAAGATTTTAATCTTGGTAGATCAGTAGTTAGGTAGAGAAAAAAACGAACTCACTAGTTTAATCTGGACCGTTGGACATTATAAGGTTAGAAGTAGTTAGTTTTTTATCAAAAGGAAATAAAAGGGTCAACAAGCTCAAATGCGCCTAAAGAAAAGAAATAAAATGTTAGGATGAAATAAGGGTAAGTATATTACTTTTAGAAGCATTCGAAAGCGTCATTTTGGTTTATCTCATTTCACTAAGATCATTTATAACACTTTCCCATTATCCTGATTTCCCATGAAAAATATATTCTCCCTTGTAAAGCATCCCTTCCCCTTCAATTTAATCATTTCCCTTTTACTAATATCCCTTCCCTTCAAAGTAACATTTTCCCTAGCTAAAATCCCTTTCTATAGCTTAAAAACACATTTCTATTACTAATACCCATTCTCCTTTACCAATTTCTGTTTTCCAATAAAATACCCCAAACCCACCTTCCTATAGTTTTTATTGTTTAAAATGAGTCGGGCCCCAATATATAAATCATTTCCCGATATACATTTTTAACATGATATATTTAACAAACCCCTTATCCCATTTAACCTCCTGCTTATGGTTATCCCTAACCTCATTTAAAAATTAATCCCTATCCCCCGTATAAATCCTTCGTATATGACTTGGCCCACTTACATACCCCATCGCATATTAAGTTTTCAACCCCACCACGTTAAAAGCTTCAAAATCCGATAGCCATCTCATTACTCCAGAGCAAATCAAATGGCCCTAACCCTTTTCACATTCCCCAGCATTCCAAAGTTTAAAGTAATGAGAGGATGTCAAATGAGTAGTTTTGTAACCTTCTCCCTCTACCACGTGGTGATCCCTCACTTTATTGCATCCTCCAAATGAAAACCATTAACCACATTCCCACGGTGCGAAAGCCACTATTGGCTCATGCGATAAATCTTTTACTTGTTGACCCCACCTATTGTTAAACCATCATGCCACCTTCCACTCTGCACTATGTGGTAAACCAATGTGAAAACCCAAAGATAATGAGAAAAATCAAGATGCCATAGTGCTAAAACCTATCTACACCCTGCACCATGCAATAATCCAATGTAATAAATCTACTACACCATCTAAAAACCCGATATTTTATCCATAAACATATCATGTTTAAACTATGAAATTACGACAGAAAGGACCTGCAAGATCATTGCCCACCCTAATTAAAACCCCTCTGCAAACCAACTTTAATCCATAGGCCTCCACTGTTCCTCCAAAGCCATATTGCATCCCTACAGCCTATGTTCTATTATAAATTCTTTTTGTTTTGCAAGTGTTGTAGAGAAATACAACTCCCCCATTTTTCAAATTTAAATGAAAAATGGGGACCCTTTTAAACGATTACTCAATAGTACTACTATTGAAATTCAAAAATGAGGAAAGATCTAAATGGGTTCGATTTGTTCTTATTGATCTATATTAATTTGTTTTGACCTCATTTGGATTAGTCATTGTGAAATGTACTTATTTGAAGGATTTTTATTTTTGTATTTGTTTGATTTTAGAGATCCTTCTTTTTCCAAATTCCTTCCTTATTGGCGTTTTCAAAGAATTCTTGACTTCTTGAAACTTTACCACTTGCCTCATGTTTTGATCATGTTTTTGCACTTCCTTGCTACCCTTCACATTCATGGAAACATTTTCATATTGGTCAATTAAACACAAAGAGGAACCTTTGATTGTCACATCACCTCGCATTTGGCATTTGGTCGCACTTGTTGGCATTTATTCCACATGACTTAGTGCATAATTTCACATTCCACATTGATTGTTTATATCCTTCACTTGGTTTGACATATCCATTAATAAAGGAGTAAATAATAAATTTATCATTTTATCCATTTTTTTTATATAAATTCATAACTTTAATGATTTGTAAAAACATTAAATTAATTATATTTTTCTTTATTTAAAACATCAACAATAAAAAAATATAAAAGAATAAAATAAAATCAAAACATTTTATTTTTTTATATATATTGTAAATAAATTAAATTATTTTAAATCTAAACCTATAACTTTAAAAAACACAAAACAAATTTAAAACATCACAAGAATTCCCAGTGCAAAATAAATCACATGTTTCGACTTATTACAACACATGGTTATAAAACATGGTGGGTTAATAAAGTTATATGTATTGAAACTATCATACAACGCATTATTAAAATTCCATGGTTTAAATACATTGTTATAAAAACAAAACCCACAGCGTTTTATTATGACATAACCCTTTTATTAAAACCACATTTTTGCAAATACTAAAAAATCCAACCATATTGCACATGGCATGTTTAATTGGAAAAATCGATTTAGTTGGAAATACAGTTGCACTATTTATTGCGTGAAGGATTCTAATGATGAATGGTTGGAACCCATAGATTCAAATTTATCATTCCAGAATGAACGTCGAGACATGAAATCGCAGCCTAAATGGACGGTGTTGCTGTGACTAAATATTACTTTCGACACGTTGCGTTTTTCCTTTTGTTTTTTCTTTTTAAACTAATAAGAGCATTCGATTCGAGGTATCCAACATTAGCGGAGGAAAGTCCAGCTATACTCCTTCATTTTCCTGATTCTTTTTGAGAGAATTATGTGATATTGATCTAATTTGGCAATGTTGCGTTGTTGACTAAATAGGTAGATCCTTCAATGATTTTGTGGGCCGTTTTTTTAGGCAATGAATCAATCTCACGACGGAAATATTTAAGTTCACCAACAAAGAGTTTTAGTTATACACGGTGGGAATATATATATTGAAGATCACATTAAACAACCAGCATTAACTACAACCTTACTTTCGTTATTTCCTAAACATGACTCGTATGTTTATTAGATTAAATCGCAATTTTTCTGGAGTCAATCTAATGATCACGTACACTGTATATTTGATGAATCAGATTATGATTCCAGAAGAGGAAGAGGAAGTCGAGATCTGGGGAGGTTGTGCGACTATCCACTGGCATAAAACCAAGGCACCTATTTAGAGCGGAGGCCCTGCTTGGTTGGATTCAATATGGTTCTGTAACAGACCTTATATCGTTGATGAAATCAAGGGACTATTGGCTATCCGGTTTGATCTGGCCGTGTGGAGATTGGAAAAATACGTCAAGAGCGGCATTACTGGATCAAGGCCAAGCCAGTAATACAAGAGCAATGCTTTGAATTATCATTGAAGTCTGAGTTTGATCTCAATAGGAGATCGTGACCGTAGGAACGAGGGCCCAAGCGGTTACGTGATTATGCCATGGTTTGGACTCACGGAAGTATAATGGGATGACGGTTTAACAAGATTGGGTTGCTTTAAGATTTTGTTCTGATAAATCTCTAATAATATGATTTTTCTTGATTTTTTTTAAGGCTCATATTTCTGATAGCTTACATTATCAATTGCATTCAATTTGTAATTAACCATTGGTTTAAACTGCAGGAACCGCCAACCGAGATCACGTGTAATAGTCAATGCGCCCACCAGGATTACAATTATATTCAAAGTTCTATTATATTAAATAGAATGTAGCGCTTATATTTGGGGTCTTTATCCCTAAATATGAGGATGATGCATGAAGATAGAGATTCAAATCCCTCAATCACACTTTTTACTCAACAAATTCATATTTTTGGCAAACAGAATTTCAAAGGCAGCATTATATAAAGTCATCAGAAATACATTTAGAAAAAAAAAATATTTAAAGGAGACTCTACAAGAGACTCTACAATAGAAAGAGGAAAAGGTCACGATCGAGCATACAGGATTCTTTGCTATCATCCAATCTGCACTTATGCATTTCTGTTGGTGTAGAGGAGGTGATTGTAAAGATTGTAAAAGAGTTTTTTGGCCTTTCTAATGTTGCCTAGCATTTCTGCATGTAGTAAAATCATAGGTCTCAAATTCTCAAAGACTGTATATTTTTTGTAAGCAAAGATTTGGCATTATTTTGAATTTTCATTCATGAGTATTTCTACCTGAATGCTGAATTTTTATTTGTGTCTAAGTTTTGTAAATTGATTTCGATTTCTAATCTAGAATATATTTTTATTGATACTTAACATTTCTGTTGGTTCAATTTTAGTATGATTTGAAGCCTCGCAGGAGCTATCTCCAAGAGGCAAAACGAGATCGGATCAATATCAAATTCACTGAAATATATTTGCGATTAAATAATAATTTCTTATATTTAATTCATAAATGTATTTTACTTTTATCCCATTAATTAATATGAATTTCTTCTTTTAATTAATGGAAATTACATAGTGAATTCAATCATAAAACCAGTCTTTTCCCCTATTTTATTTAGAACAAATTCACTGAAATGTGTTTGCGATGAGATAATAGTTTGTTATATTTAATTCGCAAATGTACTTTGCTTTTATCCCATTAATTAATATGAATTTCTTCTTTAATTAATGGAAATTATATAGTGAATTTAATCATTAACCCGTCTTTCTTCTGTTTTTATTTAATTTTCTCTTGGATTAAGAGAGGGCTATCCCATCTTAGTCCGAGATAAGATTTTCGTCTTAGATTTAATTTTGTATCTGTAAATGAAATCTACATAAAAAACAAAAAAATTTGGTTCTTAGTGACACAATTCAACTCTTATATTAGTCAACTCTTTTTGATTGAGTTTAAATCTTTATCCAAAACATTTAAAAAATAAATCATAAAAACTAATGCAACATAGTGTATATTAATTCATTAATATTAGAAATCATTTTTCTTTTTCTTTTTTAGAGTTAGGTTTGATATACTAAGTACTAATTCATTTTTAATATTTACTTTTCATAATAAAAATAACATTATTTAATTCATTTTATAGGTTATCATAAGTTTCTTAAAGTTACCTTTTAGCATATTAATTATTAATTAATATTTAATATTTAATAAATAGTGTAATGTAATTATCATAATTTTAATTATGATAATGCATTTAATTAAATTCTAATAAATGTTTTCTTTAGAATAATAATAACATCACTTAGTTTAATTAACATTTATTTTATATTTTATCATAGATATATTATAAATCTTGTAATAAACTAGATCAAATATTTAGGTTTTTTTGTTAGAACTATATTAGTAATATTACAGTATAGTAATATTATTATAATCTAGTATTAGTATAGTTTAAGGTATATTTATTTATATAGTATAGTTAGTTAATTAGCATAATAACATAGGATATATTAGTTTAGATTTGATATATGAGATAAATAGGAATATTTTAATACTTAACATAAAGACTTTAATAATAGTGTAGCATTAACAGTGTGTTATTTTAGGATTAATAGATAGTAATAAACTAACAAGTTTCATAGGAATAACATTATCATTGTGTCATTTAGGATTTACAATTAACAGTAATTTAATAATATAAAGTTAGTTAAGTTAGGATAGTTAGGCTAATAATAAGACATAACTTAGTCGTGGCTTGGCGGAACCCCAGATCAACTTAAGTATCAACTCTTTCGCCTAATCAGCAAAAGAGTTGATCTGATATCTTTTCTATGTTAATGAATGAAAGTTATATCTTAAGTAATCGGAGTTTGGGAAAAGGTAACTGGACCTAATTTAACCAGTCGGAGCCACTAATCCAAACAGAAAAGTAGCTGCTTTAAGCTCCGAACTAGGTGGTTGTCCCCTAATGTTGTACCAGTGATTTTCAAGGCTTCAACATTTTTGACAGTAGAAGGAGGGCCTGAGCTAGTTAATCTGTATCAAATCTTGTTTTAACATTTTAAACTAGCCATGGCTCCTATTTTCATTCTTACATTGGGTCATGCTTTTAGTTCGTGCAAGCCTACCAGAAGTATACCCAAGAGACAACTTGAATCAATATATGAACTGCAATATGATGTTGAGAATTTCATTTCTACTTTAGATCATGTTGATTAATTTATACATAAATGCAAATGTTTCAACATCACTAAAGACAATGAAATTTGCAAGTTATTCACTCTCACACTTCAAGGAAGGATTTGAGAATGGTACAAGATCCTACTAGCTAAATCTATTCACTCTTGGAATCACTTTATGCAGGTATTCTTTTATGCTCATCACAATTACAGCTATGAGAAGTTGTGCTTAGAATTTGATGAACTTATAATGTTTGATATTGAAACTATTAGTGAATTTTCTGATAGATTTATGTTATTATTCTACAGATTTCATTATGACGATTTACCTCTTAGGAAAATTTTGATTGAGAAATTTACTTTTGTTGTTCAAAAACATAATATAAAAACTTATATGGAACACAAAGAGGAATCTCCAACATTAAATCTTGTTTCTATTATTGATCCTATTGAATCCTTAAATGAAAATTTTAATCTGTCTCAACCATCAACATCATGAGAGAAACCTACATCTGAAGACGTTTTTATTGTACCTCCTAATGTTTATGATAATGAGTCAAATTCAACATAATCAAATTCTATACAACAACAAGATTTAAGGAACAATCATAACAATAACTCTTCTTTTGAAAATGAGCTAAAATCTATTGCGACAACAGATGACACATCATTAATCCAAGGAAACAAAAATGATCATCTTGAAGAAAATTCACCTAACTTACATTACGATTATCATTATTTTCAACCTAATCATTGTATGTGTCAACCTATTGGAATATTTGCTGGTTCAAAACTTAAAAATGAATTACATCATAAAATGCGAGGGGTATTTTTAAATGATCAATTACTTATCGATATGAATCTGGAAACCTTTATCCATCCTTTCTACAATATTCAAGATACTTACAAATGATGCAGGAGCATCTAGCTCGGAGGAGACGAAAGATGGTTAATTGTCTCACTGATTAGCATGTGTTTGTGGACAGGTTATTAAACCTGTATTTTAATTACTTTTATTATTCTTCAGTTGGACAAGGACAGCAGGATTAGGAATATAAAATGTTTTTTTTTGTAGTTAATTAGAAGTTTTTTTTAAAGAAACTGGAAATGTAGTTAGAAACATTCGGTTGATAGTTCAACCGAAAACCAAAACAGTTTTACACCTACGGGTATTTAAATGGGAGAAAAATCATATGTAGGGGTTCGATTTCCATCAAGAGATATAGGAAAAAGAAAACAAGTGAGAATAATAATCATCTGCAACCAATATTACTTTCAGCCAGTACTGTTAATTCACATTCTGTCCATCGTGAAGTTATTTATTTATTTACAGATTGATTTCTGTGTGACATCTCTGTGTGAGTACGCAAATGAAATTGTTTCACAAGTAAACAGAACGTTAAACAAAAGTGCTACTGCATATAGAGAAGAGAGGAGTTTTCTTTTTTGTATCATGCATTTCAGGCTACGAAGACAGAGACCAAATATGCATGACCAAAAGATAGCTAAGTTCAAGTTCCAGTTCTTACAGCAAAATTAAACGAGGGAGAAATAATAGACAAGCCCAGGTGAGTTTCCGGGTACTGAAACATTTTTGAAATTCATTACAAACAAAACATTCCTGTATTAATCGTTTTAAAAACAAAGTTTATCAAGTGTCCAAATCAGTCCAAGAGGAACAGAGTAACGATACAGCCTGAACGAGGGTTTGAACCACGAGGTAACATAGCTACAGCAAAACGTAAAGTTTTTAGCACATTTCATACCAATAGTAAATTACATTGGGATATTTTCCACCCAACAGGGTTTAGCAACGAAACGACGTGTGCTACATAAAAAATTGATAAACCCTAAACTACAAGAATGCAAAATGGAGTCGACCCTACCCGTAGGGTTTGATCACTGAGAAAACGAGCCTCCATGGTTTTGACAGAAGAAAGAGGCATGCACATCATCCGAAACCGTCCAGGGTTATAACACATCAATAATGTTAACTGGAGATGTGTTATCAAAATAATGGTGTAAAACTGTAAATTAAATAAACAAAAGCTTAACAGGAACTCACCGGAAGATTTGAGGTTGGACATAGATAAGTAGCTAGATTTTCGAGCCAACAGATTCTGCTCACAAAGGGGCGAACCGATTAGAGTCACAAATAGAAGGGCGCAGTATAAAATCGGAGAAGAGAAATTACCTGTTGTTCTCGTTGAATTTGAAGGTGGCCATAGGAACTCTGGTTGGACGAACCTGTAAATTTAAGTTGACAAGCAAGCTGACGTTAACAGTTGAAGACGGAAGAGAGGAAACACACAGTTGAAACAAATAAAGTTGAAAACCTGAGAAATCATCGTGGAAGGAGCTCACATACGAATAGTTAGTGAATGCCATTGCAGAAACCAAAAGGAGTCCAGTGATAACCAGAGGTATTACGACAGTGACTGAGAAAATTTTTCTCGACTACACCGAGTATCCATTACCTCACAGAAAACGCACAGCAGCGCGACGAAACCCTCCTCCCAACTCAATGGAGGAAAATAACAATACAACTGAAACATAGTTGCAAAAGAGAAAGTGGGGCGCAGGAAATGGAGCATAGTTAATTCACCAGAACTTGAGAAATGGAGTGATAAATGCGAATTAGATTGTCACAAAAATCGACAGATCATATGTACCTTAAACATAAATGAAATTGAAGTCGCGTTACTGAAATTTCCAATTAACTATTGTTAAATCGATACAACTAAGCTGGCGTATTATCAAACATAATCACAATTCTCATATTAAAGTTCGAATACGTGGTTGTGCCACCTGTACACGAGGGCTGGGCCTTCGTCATTTTTGGTATCGGAGCGGGTTTGCTGAAAAGAGAAAATGGAGGTTGGTAGACGAGGACGAGGAAGAGGGAGAGTAATCTGTAGAGTAGCAGAAGAGGGACTGAGAGAGGAAATTTGAATCTTGAATGAGCGATTAGCAGCAGTGGACGCTGGAAGGAGGAGAGACCCCGCAGGAGGGGATGACAGTGACGAGGAGGTTGCAGAACCGGCAGATGGTTTGGAGGAAGAGGCACCTGAACTCAGATTATTGAGGTCAGTCTTGTTATCGAATAGTAAGCCAAAACACGAAATCTCCACTTATGATGGGAATTTATCTGCTGATGTGTTGTTGGATTGGCTTAGCGAGTTAAATAAGTATTTTGATTATGAAAAAAATAGTGAAGAGAAGAGGGTAAAGTTCGCTGCCACCAAGCTGAAAGGACATGCGTCCTTATGGTGGGACAGCGTTCAAGAAGAAAGGAAAAGGCTAAATAAACAGCTTATAAAGAAGTGGGCCAAGATGGAGGCCAAGCTGAAAGAAAATTTTCTGCCCAAAGATTATCGGATTATGCTGTACAGACAGGTACAGAATTTGAGGCAAAGGGGGTTAACAGTCAAGGAGCATACGAAAGAATTCTACAAGGTGAATTTGAGGGTAGGATATATAGAGGACACCCCTAAAAAAACAACAAGGTTTGTAAATGGATTGAGAGGGGAGATACTGGACGAAATCAGTATTCTCTCACCTAGAACTCTAGATGAGGCATATCAGTGTGCCTTGAAAGCGGAAGAGAAAATAATTAGGAAGCAGAATACCAGAAGGGGAGGTAGATCTAGTAGAGGAAAGGGGAAGGCTTCTGGCAGAGGCAAAGGTACAAGTTCCAATGAAGAAGGCAATGGTTCCAAATCTGTGGGAGCAGCAGAAAAGGACAATAGCACAAGAGGGGGACGACCATACCAGCGAGGGAGAGGTAATGGTCAGGGCAGAGGAGCTGTTCAGTGCTATAGGTGCCACAAGTGGGGGCACAAGTCGTATGAATGTCCTGAAGGGGAACCAGCAGGGGGAAGAGGAATGTATGTTGCCTAGACGGAGGAGGCAGAAGCACCTCCCTAGGAAGTGGAAAATGCACCTAAGACAGGGGAAGCCCTGGTGCTGAACAAGGTGCTGATAAAACCAACGAAAGAGGTTGTGGAACCAGATCAAAGGAAGGCCTTATTCTGGACAGTTTGCAAGTCACAGGGTAAGTGCTGCAAACTGATAATTGATAGTTGGAGTACTAATAATTTGGTACCCACAGAAATGGTGGAGAAATTGGGGCTGAAGAGGCTGAAGCACCCCACTCCTTACAAAGTGTCGTGGCTGCAAAAGGGACATCAATTGTTAGTTGATGAACAGTGTGAAGTAGAATTTCAGATAGGCAGATACAAGGACAAAATTATCTGTGACATTATTCCAATGGATGTATGTCATATACTGTTAGGAAGACCCTGGTAGTTTGACAGAAAAGTAATTCATGATGGGAAGACAAACTGTTACAAGTTTGTCAAAGATGGGGTTAAGCACACGTTTGTACCCATCAAAGAGGAAAACACAGCAGAAGCTAGTGGAGTAAAAGCATTACTGATGGGTGGAAAAGATTTTTTGAAACAGATTGAAGACAATGATGTGAATTTTGCTGTTGTGAGGAGGCCAAAGACAGTGGTACTACACACAAAGATTTCAGATTTACCAGAGGAGATTCAGGATATGTTGCAGGATTTTGGTGATATCATAGTGGACGATCTTCCGGATGAACTGCCTCCCAAGAGGAGTATCAGTCACTCTATTAACTTTATACCAGGAGCTAGTCTACCGAATAAAGCAACCTATCGCATGAATCCTAAGGATAACGAGGAGATTAGGAAGCAGCTGCAGGAATTACTGGATAAAGGGCTGATTAGAGAGAGCATAAGCCCCTGTGCAATTCCGACAGTTTTGGCTCCAAAGAAAGGAGGTGAATGGCGAATGTGCACAGACTCAAGGGCTATTAATAAAATTACCATCAGGTACAGGTTTCCATTGCTGAGAATGGACGACATGATGGACTGTTTGAGTGGGGCAGCCTATTTCTCGAAGATTGACTTGAAGAGTGGATACCATCAGATTAGATTTCGAGAAGGGGATGAGTGGAAAACAACCTTCAAGACGAATGAAGGGTTTTATGAATGGCTAGTGGTGCCATTTGGTTTGAGTAATGCCCCTAATACGTTTATGTGTCTAATGAATGAAGTGCTGAAAGAGTTGATTGGGAAGTTTGTAATCATTTATTTGGATGACATATTGATTTTTAGCAAGACACGAGAGGAACACTTCAGGCATGTTCGAAGTGTGTTGAGGAAGCTGCAGCAGAATAAGTTGCTAATAAATCTGAAGAAGTGTACATTTTTCCAGCAGGAGTTGATATATCTGGGTTTTGTAATTGCAGAAAATGAGTTGAAGATGGATCCAGAAAAGGTTGCAGCTATAATTAGCTAGCCATCCCCGAAGAGTTTATTTGAAGTCCGAAGCTTTCATAGATTAGCAAGTTTTTACAGGAAATTCATCAGCAATTTCAATGAAATCTGTGCACCCATGTTGGATACGATCAAGAAGGAAAATCAGACTTTTTGCTGGACAGAGATAGCAGAGAAAAGTTTTCAGACTTTGAAGAGGAAGATCACAGAGAGACCGATATTAAGGCTGTCTGACTTCAACAAACTTTTTCAAGTTCGTTGTGACACCAGCGGTACAGCCATTGGGGCAGTACTTAGTCAGGAAGACAGGTCGGTCACCTATTTCAGTGAGAAGCTGAACGAGAGTAGACATAAGTACTCAACCTATGACAAGGAATTTTACGCAATTGTCTAAGCATTGAAGCATTGGAGACATTATTTACTAGGTAACGAGTTCGTTTTATTTTCAGATAATTCTGCATTATAGTACAATATGCAGCAACATAAGTTGAACCATAAACACGCAGAATGGGTTGAGTATCTGCAGAGTTTTACATTTGTACTGAAACATATTAGTGGGCCGGCCAACAAGGTGGCAGATGCGTTGAGCAGAAGGGATTTACTCTTGCAAGAAAGTACAATGCAAGTTTTGGGTTTTGAGCATTTGACAGATCTGTATTAGATAGATGCAGACTTTAAGGAGGCCTATGAGGCCCGCCAAAACCCTTTGTTGAGGAATAATAGTCCATGGTAAGACTACAATTTGCAGGAGGGATTATTATTTAGGGGAGGACAGTTATGCATTCCCAACTATTCGATGAGGGAGAACATTATTCGGGAAAAGCACAGTGGAGGTCTAGCCGGACATTTCGGTATAGAAAAGACATTATCACAGGTTGAGAACTTTTATTTTTGGCCAAGGTTACGACGGGACGTGTAGAGGTACATGAGCAGGTGTAAAACATGTCAATTGGCGAAGGGTTGCAGTCAAAATTCAGACCTTTATATGCCACTGCCTATTCCGAGCAGACCGTGGGACTCAATCAGCTTGGACTTTGTCTTAGGTCTGCCTAGGACACAATGGATTTTTGATTCAGTGATGGTGGTAGTGGATCGGTTTTCAAAGATGGCACATTTTATACCCTGCAGGAAAACCAGTGATGCTACCGAGGTCCATCATTTCCGACAGGGATGTGAGGTTCACCGGACATTTTTGGCGAACCCTGTGGAAGAAGTTGGGCACCCAGTTAGAGTTCAACTCTGCTTATCACCCACAGACTGATGGGCAAACAGAGGTGGTGAACAGGAGCCTAGGAAATTTGCTACGGAGTTTAATAGGTGAAAATTCTCGAATGTGGGACCGCGTCCTTGCTCAAGCGGAATTCGCGTACAACGATTCACCAAATCGCAGCACAGGTTACAGTCCCTTCCAGGTCTTCTATGGCATGCATCCTCGCGGAGTGCATGAACTACGAGATTTAGGAAAACTAAAAAAATGGAGTGCTGATGGACAAGATTCTGCCCAAGCAATGAGTGACTTGCATGAGCAGGTGAAACTGAAATTACAGGACAACAGTCAAAAGTAAAAATAGCGGGCTGATTCAAAAAGGCGGGAAGTTCAATTTAATGTTGGAGATGAAGTCTTTGAACACTTGCGCAAGGAATGGTTTCCAAAAAGGGAATATAACAAGTTGAAATTTAAAAAGATTGGCCCCTGCAAAATCATTCGCAAGTTTTCTGCCAATGCTTACGAGTTACAATTGCCACCAGGAATAGGTATTTCACCCATCTTTAATGTGGCAGATCTGTGCCCTTATACTACTGGTTGTGAGGATAACACGACAGTAAGGCCAGAACGGGACACAAAATTTGATGAAGGTTCTTGGATGAGACAGATGCCTACGGCATAGCCCCTTGAGATCGAGAGTATTCTCGACACACAGGTAGCCAAGCGCACATGCAGGAAGGACTATCTACGATATTTGGTCAAGTGGAAGAATCGTCCGATTGAGGAAACTTCATGGCTTGACACAACGCAGATACAGAAAGCAGGTTATTCGGTCAACGATCTCATGGAACGGAGCCATGACTTTTTGTCACCCCGGGAGCCTGATGCAGGAGCATGTAGCTCGGAGGAGACGAAATATGGTTAACTGTCTCACTGATTAGCACGTGTTTGTGGACAGGTTATTAAACCTGTATTTTAATTACTTTTATTATTCGTTAGTTGGACAAGGACAGTAGGTTTAGGCATATAAAATATTTTTTTTTGTAGTTAATTAGAAGTTTTTTTTAAAGAAACTGGAAATGTAGTTAGAAACATTTCTTTGACAGTTCAACCGAAAACCAAAACATTTTTACACCTACGGGTATTTAAATGGGAGAAAAATCATATGTAGGGGTTCGATTTCCATCAAGAGATATAGGAAAAAGAAAACAAGTGAGAATAATAATCATCTGGAACCAATATTACTTTTAGCCAGTACTGTTAATTTGCATTCTGTCCATTGTGAAGTTATTTATTTATTTACAGATTGATTTCTGTGTGACATCTGTGTGTGAGTACGCAAATGAAATTGTTTCACAAGTAAACAGAACGTTAAACAAAAGTGCTACTGCATAGAGAGAAGAGAGGAGTTTGTTTTGTATCATGCATTTTAGGCTACGAAGACAGAGACCAAATACGCATGACCAAAAGATAGCTAAGTTCAAGTTCCAGTTCTTACAGCAAAATTAAACGAGGGAGAAATAATAGACAAGCCCAGGTGAGTTTCCGTGTACTGAAACATTTTTTAAATTCATTACAAACAAAACATTCCTGTATTAATCGTTTTAAAAACAAATTTTATCAAGTGTCTGAATCAGTCCAAGAGGAACAGAGTAACGATATAGCCTGAACGAGGGTTTGAACCACGAGGTAACATAGCTACAGCGAAACACAAAGTTTTTAGCACATTTCATACCAATAGAAAATTACATTGGGAGATTTTCCACCCAACAGGGTTTAGCAATGAAACGGTGTGTGCTACAGACAAAATTGATAAACCCTAAACAACAGGAATGCAAAATGGAGTCGACCCTACCCGTAGGGTTTGATCGTTGAGAAAACGAGCCTCCAGGGTTTTGACAGAAGAAAGAGGCCTGCACATCAACCGAAACCGTCCAGGGTTAGAACACTTCAATACTATTAACTCGAGATGTGTTATCAAAATAATGGTCTAAAACTGTAAATTAAATAAAAAAAAGCGTCACAGGAAATCACCGGAAGATTTGATGTTGGACATAGATAAGTAGCCAAATTTTCGAGCCAACAGATTCTGCTCACAAAGGAGCGAACCGATTAGAGTCACAAATAGAAGGGCACAGTATAAAATCGGAGAAGAGCAATTACCTATTGTTCTCGTTGAATTTGAAGGCGGCCATAGGAACTCTGGTTGGCCGAACTTGTAAATTTAAGTTGACAAGCAAGCTAACGTTAATAGTTGAAGATGAAAGAGAGGAAACACACAGTTAAAACAAATAAAGTTGAAAACCAGGGAATTGCCGTGGAAGGAGCTCACATATGAATAGTTAGTGAATGCCATTGCAGAAACCAAAAGGAGTCCAGTGATAACCAGAGGTCTTACGACAGTGACTGAGAAAATTTTGCTCGACTACACTGAGTATCCATTACCTCACAGAAAACGCACAGCAGTGCGACGAAACCCTCCTCCCAACTCAATGGCGGAAAATAACAATACAACCGAAACATAGTTGCAAAAGTGAGAGTGGGGCGCAGGAAACGGAGCACAGTTGATGCACCAGAACTCAAGAAATGGAGTGATAAATGCGAAGTAGATTGTCACAAAAATCGACAAATCATATGTACCTTAAACATAAATGAAATTGAAGTCACGTTACTGAACTTTCCAATTAACTATTTTTAAAGCCATACAGCTAAGCTGGCTTATTGTCAAACGTAATCACAATTCTCATATTAAAGTTCGAATACGTGGTTGCGCCACATATACACGAGGGTTGGGCCTTCGTCAACAAATCATTTGAAAAGGATGTGATATTTAATAATATTCATGAGTTTAGATCAGTTAACAAGTTCAAAATTTCCCCCTTCCATTATGATTTAGGTCATCAAACTCTATTACAAATTTTCAATATTAATCATGAGTTGGTTATTTGTCTTAATTCTAACGTATACATAATAGATTCCTCTAAGGAATTTTCTTCTTTTTCTCTTAATGATGACGATCAATGTCTCATAAGAGAAAACGATGATTTCTATAAAAGCCTAGAAAAAATTGATTTTAATAGTTCTATTGCTCAATTTTCAAAAATAGAACGTTGGCGGATCCTTAAAGGTAACAAATCTAACCCTTTAGATTGTACATATTTTGATAAATTTTATTTTCAATTAGAGAATCATTTTAGCATAAAATTTTCTAATTATAAATTTCTTCTATTTTCATTCTTAGGAATTAATATGTATGAATATTCTAGGATTTTTGTATATAATTTAATAATTAAGATTTATATTTTTCTAACACATGTAATGTATATTTTTGCAAGAAATAAAATTAGTGCTTGGTTACATTGGAAATATGACTATACCTAGTCATTTTCCTTCAAAAGGTTTAGAGTAGGAATAAATTTAATTTTGTTTCATATTTTTGTTGTTTTCCAAATAATACAATTATGATGAATAAGGATCGGACCCTATCAGACACTTAGTTGGCATTCTTCTCATTTTTTAGGATTTCATTAATAAAACAATTTTTTTTTTACATTTGATAAATGATAAACCCCACATTTTAAAATGTTAACTCAAATATAAGGTCCATTTCCACTTTTTACTCATATAATTGCAATAGCATTTAAATTTACATTTTAAATAATGTTTAATAAAAAGAATTCACAAGATCAAATGATGACATAAAATATTTTATTATCTCACTTTATTCATATG
Organism: Pinus albicaulis; assembly: GCA_034641835.2. NCBI lineage: Eukaryota > Viridiplantae > Streptophyta > Pinopsida > Pinales > Pinaceae > Pinus > Pinus albicaulis. The sequence goes on along the minus strand of CM076581.1, from coordinate 1,069,245,262 downwards.
TCAATTCATTTTTATCATGTGAAGAATTCTTATAGCATCGCTTAGTTTTAGATTCAATAAATCATGATTTTCAACATATCCAAACTTAGAGATAAATATGACTAATCTTGTCCTTTTTTATATACTCTTCATATGAATATGTCAAGATTCACAAGGTAAATTGGTATGCATTTTTCTCAGGTCTGTGTACATGTTGATATTCATTTCTCCTTTGTTCCTTTCTTTTATTTTCTCTTTTTGTTATATTTTCTTATCCTTATCTTCTTTCTCTTGCAGGTTTTTATGAGTGCAATTCGAAGATTTGGTTTTGCTAGCAAAAGCAATTCAGAAAAGAAAATCACCATGATTCATATAGGGAGTTTCTTTTCCTTTTCCAGATTTTTCTTCTTACTTCATTTATAATTATTTTTGAAAACTAATTGTTAGTCTTATTTTTAAAACATCATCGTTAAAAGACTTACAAAATAAGTTTTAAGCAAAATTGGCAAAAATTCCTATTAAAGCATTTGAATAAAAATTTTAAAACTGCATCAATGCTTATAAAATAGGAGCAACACTTAACAAATATCTTACAAGATAAAATTTTTAATTTTAAAACATATTCATCATTTTATACTTTTTATCTTGTAAAGATGTTTCTCATGATCTATTCTCTTGATGATCCTCTTTAATGGTTTGCTATCTTTCATTTAAATTGATTTGATTTTAATAAACTTAGGAACAAGATAACTCTTTTGAAAATAAAAAATAAAATAAAATTAAAATTAAAAAAGACAATAACTTAAGTTGATGAATATTTGAAAGCACAATCTTAATGTTTTAGTCAAAACATCATCATCTTGTTTGAGTTGTTTTCTTAAAAGCTTGTGTGTCTTCATTCTTAGTTCTTTCATTTTAAATTTTTTCCCTTTTCAATAGAGTTCATTTCACGATAGGTCATTTTCAATTACTTTTAAAATCCTCATACATACTCTTTTAGTGGTATTATCAATTTTTAGTAAGAATGATTTTTCTATTCAACTTTGGTTTCATTCATGGGAAATTATTAACTCTATATTTAAAGAAAATTATAGGGTTAAAGAAAGAATATCGAGTTAATTTTCAAAATTGCTTCCAATTAGATTTTAATTTAAAACTCGAAATATTTCTTTTATTATCATTTTTATGATCTTAAACTATAAAAAAAGAGCTTATTTTTACGACAAATTATCTTAAAAAACAGCTTTATCTAAATTAACACAAGCAATATCAAAATTTTAGCTTTTAAACTCTTCCATGTCATCCCAAATCTCTTAAAAATATAATTTGTCTCCCCATATATTGTTGCCAATTATCAGAGAATAAATTAAAAGCTACAAAGAATCTAAAAGATAGGGGGTCTCTTTACAGAGCCAGCCTACCATGATCTTAGGTTTTGATAATTATGACATTGTCAATCTGATTACCACATCAGGATAATGGCTCACAATTTTACATTGTAAGACAAGAGGCCTCATCACGAGCCGGCTTGTTCATGACTATCAAAACGCTTGAATGGAATTGTCATGATCTGGTCACCAAGCTAGGGAAATGGTTCTCAGGTTTTTAATGAAATAAAATATTCTCTGAATATTCAAATATAGATGGGATACTTACATTTTGGGCTAAGAGGTAACCCTGTAGAGGCTATGGACGCCCACTGGCAGCAGTGGTCCTACCTATGATTATAAGAGTTAATCTTTATCACTAAACAAAACAACATGTTTGTGTTCTTTAAGTTTAAGTTGTCATTAAATAGTTGTCCGTAATTAGCTCTCTTATAATCAATAATTACAAGATATGGAAAATGATAGTATTTGATTTCATTTAAGAGTTTCAAAGAAAAGTATAAATCTTAGCAATTTCATTTAATTTAACTTTTGTTTCTTATTCCTTAGAATTTTATTATTAATTCAAACAGAGATAACTGGTTCTTCCTAGTATGTCGCCAATTGTTGTAGAGAAATAAAACTCCCCGATTTTTCAAATTTAAATGAAAAATGGGGACCCTTTTAAAAGATTACTTGATAGTACTACTATTGAAATTCGAAAATGAGGAAAGATCTAAATGGGATTGATTTGTTCTTATTGATCTATATTAATTCGTTTTGTCCTCATTTGGATTAGTCATTGTGAAATGTACTTATTTGAAGGTTTTTTATTTTTATATTTGTTTGATTTTAGAGATCCTTCATTTTCCGACTTCCTTCCTTATTGGTGTTTTCAAAGAACTCTTGACTTCTTGACACTTTACCACTTGCCTCATGTTTTGATCATGTTTTTGCACTTCCTTGCTGCCCTTCACATTCATGGAAACATTTTCATATTGGTAAATTAAACACAAAGAGGAACCTTTTATTGTCACATCACCTCGCATTTGGCATTTGGTCGCACTTGTTGGCATTTATTCCACGTGACTTAGCGCATCATTTCGCATTCCACATTGATTGTTTATCTCCTTCACTTGGTTTGACATATCCATTAATAAAAAAGTATATAATAAATTTATAATTTTTTCCATTTTTTTTTTTAAATTCATAACTTTAATGATTTGTAAAAACATTAGATTAATTATATTTTTCTTTATTTAAAACATCAAAAATATAAAAATATAAAAAATAAAATAAAATAAAAACAAATATATATTGTAAATAAATTAAATTCTTTTAAAACTAAACATATAACTTTAAAAAACACAAAACAAATTTAAAACATCACAAGAATTCCTAGTGCAAAACAAATCACATGTTTCGACTTATTACAACACATGGTTATAAAACATGGTGGGTTAATAAAGTTATATGTATTGAAACTATCATACAACGCATTATTAAAATTCCATGGTTTAAATACATTGGTATAAAAACAAAACCCACATCATTTTATCATGACATAACCCTTTTATTAAAACCACATTTTGCAAATATTAAAAAATCCAACCATATTGCACATGGCAGGTTTAATTGGAAAAATCGATTTAGTTGGAAATACAGTTGCACCACATTTTGCAAATATTAAAAAATCCAACCATATTGCACATGGCAGGTTTAATTGGAAAAATTGATTTAGTTGGAAATACAGTTGCACTATTTATTGCGTGAAGGATTCTAATGATGAATGGTTGGAACCCATAGATTCAAATTTATCATTCAAGAATGAACGCCGAGATATGAAATCGTAGCGTAAACGGATGGTGTTGCTGTGACTAAATATTACTTTCGACACGTTGCATTTTTCCTCTTTTGTTTTTTCTTTTTAAACTGATAAGAGCATTCGATTCGAGGTATCCAACATTAGTGGAGCAAAGTCCAGCTATACTCTTCAATTTTCCTGATTCTTTTTTAGAGAATTATGTGATATTGATTTGATTCGACAATGTTGCGTTGTTGACTAAATAGGTAGATCCTTCAATGATTTTGTGGCCCATTTTTCTTAGGCAATGAATCAATCTCATGGCGGAAATATTTACGTTGACTACCAAAGAGTTTTAGTTATACCCAGCGAGAATATATATATTGAAGATCATATTAAACCACCGGAATTAACTACAACCTTACTTTTGTTATTGCCTAAATATGACTCGTATGTTTATCAGATTAAATCGCAAATTTTCTGGAGCCAATCTAATGATCACGTACACTGTATATTTGATGAATCAGATTATGATTCCAGAAGAAGAAGAGGAAGTCGAGATCTGGGGAGATTGTGCGACTATCCACTCGCATAAAATCAAGGCACCTATTCAGAGCGGAGGCCCTGCTTGGCTGGATTCAATATGGTTCTGTACCAGACCATATATCGTTGATGAAATCAAGGGACTATCGGATATCCGATTTGATCTGGCTGTGTGGAGATTGGAAAAATACGTCAAGAGCGGCATTACTTGATCAAGGCCGAGACAGTCATACAAGAGCAACGCTTTGAATTATCATTGAAGTCTGAGTTTGATCTTAATAGGAGATCATGACTGTAGGACCGAGGGCCTGAGCGGTTACGTGATTACGCCATGGTTTGGACTCACGGAAGTATAATGGGATGACGGTTTAACAAGAATGGGTTGCATTAAGCTTTTGTTATGATAAATCTCTAATAATATGATTTTTCTCAAATTTTTTTTTAACGCTCATATTTCTGATAGCTTACATTATCAATCGCATTCAATTTGTAATTAACCATTGGTTTACACTGCAGGAACCGCCAACTGAGATCATGTGTAACAGTCAATATGCCCACCAGGATTTCAATTATATTCAAAGTTCTAATATGTGAAATAGAATGTAGCGCTTATATTTGGGGTCTTTATCCCTAAATATGAGCGTGATGCATGAAGATAGAGATTCAAATCCCTCAATCACACTTTTTACTCAACAAACACATATTTTTGGCAAACAGAATTTCAAAGGCAGCCTTATATAAAGTCATTAGAAATACATTTAGAAAAAAAAATAAAAATTTAAATCAGTTTTTCAACGGTTTGAAGGAAACTCTATAGGAGGAGGAAAAGGTCGCGATCCAACATAGGGGATTCTTTGCTATCATTCAATCTGCACTTATGCATTTCTGTTGGTGTAGAAGAGGTGATTGTACAGATTGTAAGAGAGTTTTCGCCTTTGTAATGTTGCCTAGCATTTATGCATACAGTAAAATCATAGGTCTCAAATTCTCAAAGACTGTATATTTTTTGTAAGCAAAGCTTTGGCATTATTTTGAATTTCCATTCATGAGTATTTCTACCTGAATGCTAAATTTTTATTAGTGTCTAAGTTTCGTAAATTGATTTCGATTTCCACTCTAAAATATATTTTTATTGATACTTACCATTTCTGTTGGTTCAATTTTAATATGATTTGAAGCTTTGCAGGAGCTATCTCCAAGAGGCAGAACGAGTTCAGATCAATATCAAATTCACTGAAATATATTTGTGATTAAATAATGATTTATTATATTTAATTTATAAATGTATTTTACTTTTATCCCATTAATTAATATGAATTTCTTCGTTTAATTAATGGAAATTACATTGTGAATTAAATAATAAAACCAATATTTTCCCTTATTTTATTTAGAACAAATTCACTAAAATATATTTGCGATTAGATAATAATTTCTTATATTTAATTCGCAAATGTACTTTTCTTTTATTGCATTAATTAATATGAATTTCTTCTTTTAATTAATGGAAATTATATAGTGAATTTAATCATTAACTCTTCTTTCTTCTGTTTTTATTTAATTTTCTCTTGGATTAAGAGAGGGTTATTCCATCTTAGTCTGAGATAGGATTTTCATCTTAGATTTAATTTTGTATCTATAAATGAAATCTACATAAAAAGCAAACATTTTTGCTTCTCAGTTACACAATTCAACTCTTATACTAGTCAACTCTTTTTGATTGAGTTTAAATCTTTATCCAAAACATTTAAAAAATCAATCATAAAGATTAAAACAACATAGTGTATATTAATTCATTAATATTAGAAATCAATTTTCTTTTTCTTTTTTAGAATTAACTTTGATATACTAATTACTAATTCATTTTTAATATTCATTTTTAATAAGTAATAATAACTTAAGGTAACTAGAATAATTTAAACTTCAAATAAAGTAGCATATTTAACTAGAACTTAATAAATAGTTTTCTTTAATTAAATAATAGTATTATGTAATTAAACTTTCATCTTATAGATTATCATAGATTTCTTTATTCTAGCTTTAGCATACTAATTACTAATTCATTTTTAATATTTACTTTTCATAATATATAGGTTATCATAAGTTTCTTAAAGTTAGCTTTTACCATATTAATTATTAATTAATATTTAATATTTAATAAATAGTGTAATGTAATTATCATAATTATTTAATTAAATTATAATAAATGTTTTCTTTAGAGTAATAATAACATCACTTAGTTTAATTAATATTTATTTTATATTTTATCATAGATATATTATAAATCTTGTAATAAACTAGATCAAATATTTTTTTTTTGTTAGAACTATATTAGTAATATGATAGTATAGTAATATTATTATAATCTAGTATTAGTATAGTTTAAGGTATATTTACTTATATAGTATAGTTAGTTAATTAGCATAATAAAATAAGATATATTAGTTTAGATTTGATATATGAGATAAATAAGAATATTTTAATACTTAACATAAAGACTTTAACAATAGTGTAGCATTAACAGTGTGTTATTCTAGGATTAATAGATAGTATTAAACTAACAAGTTTCATAAGAATAGCATTACCATAGTGTCATTTAGGATTTATAATTAACAGTAATTTAATAATATAAAGTTAGTTAAGTTAGGATAGTTAGGCTAATAATAAGACATAACTTAGTCGTGGCTTGGTTGAACCCAAAATCAGCTTAAGGATCAACTCTTTTGCCTAATCAGCAAGAGAGATGATCTGATATCTCTTCTTCGTTAATGAATGAAAGTTATATTTTAAGTAATCGGAGTTTGGGAAAAGGTATCTAGACCTAATTTAACCAGTCGGAGCCACTACTACAAACATAAAAGGAGCTGCTTTAAGCTCTGGACTGGGTGGTTATCCCCCAATATTGTAGTAGCGATTTTTGAGGCTTTAACAACAGGTTATTAGCAGAAGAAGATTTTGGATAAGCAGTTGATACTAGTTCAAACTTTTTAATCTATATTCTCGGGATTTAAGTGGAAGTTTCATAAACAAAAGAAAAATCAGGTTAAATCCTGCAATGCAGCACAGAAAGAAATCATTTACTCAAAGAGAGACAAATTTTCACAAATGGTCATAACAGAAGATGAAAATATTTACAAACAGCAACAACAAATTCACATTTTTACATGAAGTCAAACTGCCCTTTTAGTAAAATATAATTTTAATAAAATTCATAAAAGCAGGATGAAAATAAAATTTAGATGATGAAGTTTACAAAGATAGGGTAAAATTGAAAAGGTAACAGAACTGTATGGTGAAAACAAAAAAACTGATTTTAAAGATCAAAAGAAAAATCACGAGATAAGTCAGATACAACCAGCATAAAGACATATCAGAAAAAGAAGACAAATGGAACAAAAAAACAGATGAGAAGGAATTTTCAAAATATGAAAGAGGATTTTGTTTCCAACATCCTCATATACAAAAACCTCTCTCATTTTTCTAACATCCATTATCGTTTTGAAAATTTTAAACAATATTTGAAAGCACTTTTTACAGAAAATTCTTGTTTAGTCATCATTTTATAGAGAATATTATGGCCAAACAGGAATGAATATTGCAAAAATGGAGGTTTATGTTGCTAAGATCACAACCTAAAAAAACCTATCTCACTTTATGCACAAGTATTACAGAATGAGAGATACATGCACATATTCACAACCTATTTTTGAGACTATGAAAAGTTCTATTTTATACATATTTGTTCAGAGTATATTGTGAACAACAGGAACTGAATTTTGGAAAATGGAGAGAGGTTTATCTCAATAACATATTTATCTAATTAAAATCTTTTAAGTTTTACATATCTATCACGAATTTAGTCATACAAAGGTATCACTAGACCCCAATTTTTCATAATTTCTGGATAAAAATGCACAAAGGAAGGAGATAGTTAGTGACTTGGAAGCCTCATCATCAAATAAGAGTTGCTATCAAATTTGAATTTCTCTTATTTGTCACCATAAATACATAAATATAGTTTCTAATAGATTCATCAGTTTTGAGTGCCCTTTATTTAAGTTCTATTTATGTAATACAGTTTGAGATATTTGTAAACCAATCTTCATATTTTTTCAATATATTCTAGTTTAGAATTTGTATAAATACTTCATCATTTCATGTATTGAGCATGGATGAATTGCTGAACATTTCTATAGCTATACTATTCTAAACCTAAGGGGGATTGTAACAATTTCAAGTGAGCAGACTGGATCAAAGCAATAAGGCATCATATTACAGGATTCATATATTGGGCCACTACACTGAAGTTTGTTCACTTTTTTCTGTGTCAATTTCTTATGTTTTACATCAATACTTGAATGTATTATAAATCTAAATGATAAATCAAGAATTTTTATTTCAGAATATGTTAAAAGTACTATGTTTAGACTGATTATCATTTATATTTTTTCCACTGATATCTAGATAAGGGAACTCGTATTTGCTCCCTAGTTTCGATTTACCTCTTCCTTTTCACTCATAATCCAGATTTAACAACCCTTAATTGCTCTTTTATCCTCATCAAAACCATTTTCACCATCAGCCTTGAAGATCTGAAGTAACTCAGCTATCTTTCCCTATAAACATGTCCCTTTAGAACTTGATCATGATTTGACTGCTTGACACATTGAATCCATTTTTTGAATGGAATATAGATCTACATATATCCATCTAAGTAATTTATTTCACCACCAAATCAAATTAAAACCCAAAACCAATTTACCCTACATAACTAGCCTAAAACCAATTAAAATCAACAAAGCTAAATCATATAGAGAGAGCCATCTCTGAGCATTAGGAAGGCTAGATCCTAAGGCTTAAAAGTAGGTTTGTGGTTACCTCGGTAAGTTATTTTTTTAACCTTGATAAATTACTAAGTGATAACATATTAACGATTCCACTGGGGACACTAACATTTTCTTCAGAAATATTTTATAGGTTCAGATCTGATTTATGATGGTGGACAGTGATCAGACACACAAAGGTTAAAATCATCCACCTGGTGACTCCAAATCAATTTCACAATCAAGACTCCACTGGAGGAATGAACCTGAAAGAACTAGATGAAAATATTAGGCTTTTAACTTGGATTACAATCCAAGACATCATGTTCTTTCTCACTAAGAAATTTTTTCAATGTATATTGTATTTTAGAGAAGATCTTAGATTAGTTTTTAATCATTTTCCTTTAAATATTGTAAATACTAATTATCCTAATCCGTTTGAGCAATTTTTTTCTTAATATTTATATGATCATTTTCCAATTGATAATCCTCAAACAATCAAGAATGATCTTACAATTCTTGTACATATTCATGTACCTTGTAAAGTTCTTGATAGATATAAGCCCCTCAGTTTACCTCCTGTACTCCATGATTTCCCTCATAACTACTTCAAATTTCTTCCCAGGTTTGATGGAGAAAATAATAACATCACTGCCCAAAATAATATTCAAGGTTTTTAGGATTATCTGGATGTATATGAGATTGATGAAGATGATGTTAGAATTAGACTTTTTTCTCTTTCTTTGCAAAATAGAATAAAGAGTTGGTTCAATAATCTGCCTAATGTAAGCATTTCAAATTTCTAGCAGTTTGTCAAAAACATTTCTTGACAGATGGATAATTAAAGTCAATCTTTTTGTGGTCATAGAAGAATATAATCAATTAAAAATACATCCAAATGAAACAATACAACAAATTTTCTAACAGATTTAATCACATTTATTATTCAATACCAGAAAATATTCCTCATGATTCATCTCTCTTGCATTATCCAAGTGCCTTTGATCCAGAAATAGAATTTTAGTTAAGAGAAAGAGATTCATAAACACTTGTACAAATGCAAAACTTTGCAGTTGATGTAGATTTTAATATGAAAATCAAAAAGGAAAATTTGAAAGCCGAAGAAGAGAATAAAAACATTGCAGAGGTAAAACTTAGCCTTTTGGTAAGAAAAATAGATGAAATCATAGAGAAGATCACTATGAAACATGAATTTTTTGTTCAAAATCACCATGAATGAATGGAAGAGGTTGACAACCATGAACAAATTCCTGTGAATTCCAATTATCATAGATCAGAAAATGGATTTACAGATCAATATGTGGAAGAGGAATCTACTGATTTAATGTGTATGTTTTATGACATTCCTTCATTTAATGATTTGCCTGACTATGATCAATATGATGACAATTATGTTCTTCAAACTCAAACTAACTTTACCTAGCAATCAATAGCTAGCTTGGATGATGAAAAAATGCATTTTCAGCAGCCAAACTACAGTGACCAGCCAATATAGATCAGCCATGAGAGTGAAGAAGAAAGTGCAGGAAATTGGGAATTAAATCATGGATCTCTACCTCTTTGTTTTGCTTCATTTCAGTTGATTGGAGACAACTTTAAAGAAATCAGTAATCAACAATCTTTAGAAATTGTTATTGACAACAAAGAAGAAAATAAAACTCTTGCTCATAATTTTTCAGTTTCACAATTACAGTTATCAAATTCCATTGAAAGACTTGATCAAATGATACATGGAGTTCTATACCACTATGTTTTCAATCATTACAACTTTTAAAGGAAATGTGGTATAATATCTTTATAGCAGAGGATGAGCAGTCTATAAAAATCTATGAAAGCTCATTGAAATCCATATCCAATTGATTGCAGCCATCCTTACAAGTATTTCATGATCCAATAGTAGATATGTTGGATAATGAATGCATTCAAAGCCTTTCTTCATTTATTGACTATGAAATTCAAGATCAAAATGATAAAGGTTTCCTAAAATAGACATTTCCATCAGTAGAAATATCATCACAAAGTTTATCTGAAATTTTGTAGGGAGATAAATATGAAAATAACATTTCAGTTTCATGGCATGGAGGCCATTCAGAACATATGTACAGTTGTTTAGATCAGTTAAAAATTAGTGTATATATATTGGAAGATCCTTTTGAAAAGTTTCTAGAGTCAAAAAAGGAAATCAAGTATTTTCTTATCCTCTCATTTGTTGACAAGATTCTAATAGGTTACAGAATTACAGTTTTTATAATCAACAAGAAAGTGTAGCAAAATCTATCAAAGTACATAATGTTTGAATGGTTACATTGGCTGTTTCATTTTACCTAACTAGCAATTGGATAACTGATTAGAGTAAGTAGGTATAATTTCAGCTTATTTCAGTTTTTAGTTTTCAAGTAATTTTGAAATAATTCATTAAGATTTGAAGGCAACGAAAAGGCCCTGACATTGATGATTTAGTAGTTTGGTTTGAAGGTTGCAACACCTTTTAGTCTCATATCAGATTTCAGTTTGCAGAAAAAGGTGTAAATTTAGTTCAAGAGTTTTTAGTCATAGTGATTATACAACAAATCATGTGCATGTTTGGGATTGGCCCAATGGATCAGGCTACTAGTCGACGATGTTCTTAACATCTCACAAGGAGATGCCATCCCCATGTGAAGCCACTGTTATGGTCCTATAAAAATAGGATTCATAATTTTTAATCGAGTTTGATTAGTCTTGTAAATATGTACATACTTTTCTTTCCGTAAATTTTTTTCCCATATTAGAAAATTAAAAAAAATGTAAAGAGGGTAAAACTCTTAAGAGAAAAATCAAAGGACTTGAAAGAAAAAAAGATAAAAAAAAAGAATATAAAAATTGACTCCAAACAAAAAAGAGATAAAAATAAAACATGAAAGTGATGCAAATCCAAATGCCACTACTATTTACTTTTACTGCAAAATAAATATTATGTGCAGCTTGCTCAAAATGCCATAATCTATGATAAGTCAAATAGCTTAATCTTGAATTTTTCATGCTTTAAATTTCATGTTGTTAGATAAAGAATAAAGATCTAGCCAAAGAGTTTAATCTTGGCAGATCAGTAGTTAGGTAGAGAAACAAACGAGCTCACTAGTTTAATCTGAGCCGTTGGACGTTATAAGGTTAGAAGTAGTTAGTTGTTTATTAAAAGGAAATAAAAGGGTCATCAAGCTCAAATGCGCCTAAAGAAAAGAAATAAAATGTTAGGATGAAAGAAGGGTAAGTAGATTACTTTCAAAAGTGTTGGAAAGCATCATTTTTGGTTTATCTCATTTCACTAAGATTATTTCTAACACTTTCCCCTTATCCTGATTTTTCATGCAAAACATATTTCTCCTTGTAAACCATCACTCTCCCTTCACTTTAATCATTTCCCTTTTAATAATATCCCTTCCCTTCAAAGTAACCTTATCCCTAGCTAAAATCCCTCTATATAGCTTAAAAACACATTTATATTACTAATACCCATTCTCCTTTAACAATTTCTCTTTTCCAATAAAATACCCAAAACCCACCTTCCCTTAGATTTTAATTTTTAAAATGAATCGGGCCCCAATGTATAAATCCTTTCCCGATATACATTTCTAATATATTTACCAAACCCCTTATCCCGTTTAACTTCCTGCTCATGGTTATCCAAAACCTCATTTATATATTAATCCCTATTCCCCATATAAGTCCTTCATATATGACCTGAATCACTTACATACTCCTCCGCATATTTAGGTTTTGACCCCACCACGTTAAAAGCTTCAAAATCCGATAGCCGTCTGATTACTGCAGAGCAAATCCAATGGCCCTAACCCTTTTCTCATTCCCCAGCATTCCAAAGTTTAAAATAATGAGAGGATACGAAATGAGTAGTTTTGTAACCTTCTCTCTCTGCCACATGGCGATCCCTCACTTTATCGCATCCTCCAAATGAAAACCATTAACCACTTTCCAACGTTGCGAAAAACACTATTGGCTCATGCGATAAACTGTTTACTTGTTGACCCCGCCCAGTGTTAAACCATCATGCCACCTTCCACTCTGCACTATGCGGTAAACCAACGTGAAACCCCAAAGATAATGAGAAAAAAACCAGATGCCACTATGCTAAAACCTATCTACACCCTGCACCATGTAGTAATCCAATGTAATAAATCAACTATGCCATCTAAAAACCTGTTATTTAATCCATAAACATATCATGTTTAAGCTGTGAAATTACGACAGAAAGGACCTACAAGATCATTTCCCACCCTAATTAAAACCCCTCTATAAACCAAAATTAATCCATAGGCCTCCCTTGTTCTTCCAAAGCCATATTTCATCCCTACAGCCTATGTTATATTAATGATTGTTTTTGTTTTGCAGGTTATTAGTAGAAGAAGAATTTGGATAAGCAATTGATACTAGTTCAAACTGTTTAATCTAGATACTCGGGATTTAAGTGGAAGTTTCATACACAAAAGAAAAATCAAGTTAAAGCTTGCAATGAAGCACAAAAATAAATCATTTACTCAAAGAGAGACAAATTTTCCCAAATAGTAATAACAGAAGATAAAAATATTTACAAACAACAACAACAAATTGACATTTTTACATGAAGTCAAACTGATCTTTTAGTAAAATCTAATTTTACTAAAAGTCATAAAAGTAGGATGAAAATAAAATTCAGATGATGAAGTTTAAAAAGAGAGGGTAAAAGTGAAAAGGTAATAGAATTGTAAGGTGAAAAAAAAACAAAGTTTAAAGATCAAAAGCAGAATCATGAGATAAGTCAGATACAGCCAACGTAAAGACAGATGAGAAGAAGAAGACAAATGGAACAAACAAGCAAATGAGAAAGAATTTTCAAAATCTAAAAGGGATTTTTTCTTCTAACATCCTTATATACAACAACCTCTCTCATTTTTCTAATAGCCATTATGGTTTTTGGAAATTTTAAACAATATTTGAAAGCACGTTTTACAGAAAATTCCTGTTTAGTCTTCATTTTGCAGAGAATATTGTGGCTAATAAGAAATTCATCGTACAAAAATGGATGAGGTTTGTGTTCCTAGGATTCCAGCCTAAAAAAACATATCTCAATTTATTCACATGTATTACATAATGAGAGATAAATGCACATATTCATAGCCTATTTTTCAGACTATGCAAAGTTCTGTTGTATACATCTTTTTGCAGAGTATATTTTGAACAACGGTAACTCAATTTTTGGAAACTGAGAGAGGTTTATCTCAATAACATATTTATATAAAATAACCTTTTTCAAATTTTACATATATATCTCTTATTGAGGCATACAAAGGTATCACTAGACACCAATTTTGCAGAATTTCTAGAGCAAAATGCAAAAATGAAGGAGATAGTTAGTGACTTGGAAGCCTCATCATCAACTAAGAGCTGTTATAAATTTAAATTTCTCTTCTTCTTCACCAGAAATCCATAAATATAGTTCCATATATATTCATTAGTTTCGAGTGTCATTTATTTAATTTCTATTTATGTAATACAGTTTGAGATATTTGTAAACCAATCTTGATATTTTTTCAAGATATTCTAGTTTAGAATTTGTATAAATACTTCATTATTTGAAGTATTGAGGGTGGATGAATTTATGAACATTTCTATAGTTGTACTATTCTGAACCTAAGGGTGATTGTAATAATTTCAAGTCAGCAGATTGTATCAAAGCAATAAAGCATCATATTACAAGATTCATGTGTTGGGCCACTACAGTGAAGTATGATCACGTGTTTATTTGTCAAGTTCTTATTTTTTCCATCAATAATTGAGTGTATTCTAAATATAAATGATATATCAGGATTATTTCAGAATATGTTAAAAGCACTTTGTTTTGAATGATTATCATTTATATGTTTTACATTGATATCTAGATTAGGGAACCCTTAATTGCTCCCTAGTTTCGATTGACCTCTGCCTTTTCACTCATAATACAGATTTAACAACCCTTAATTTCTCTTTTATCCCAATAAAAACCATTTTCACTATCATCCTTGAAGATCTAAAGTAACTCAACTATCTTTCCCTATAAACATTTCCCTCTATAAATTGATCTTGATTTGACTGCTTGACACATTGACTCCATTAGCCCAATGGAATACAGATCTACATATATCCATCTAAGTAAGTTATTTCACCACCAAATCAAATTAAAACCCAAAACCAATTTACACTACATAACTGACCTAAAACCAATTAAAATCAACAAAGCTAAATCATACGGAGAGAGCCCTCTCCGAGCATTAGGAAGGCTAGATCCTAAGGCTTAAAAGTAGGTTTTTTCTTACCTTGGTAAGTTCTTTCTTTAACCTTTAGAAATTACTGAGTGATAAAAAACTCTATAATTTTTTGACTGAAATTCCATATGTTTAGTTTGAACTCAAACAAAAATTTTAGGCCCTGAAAAATAGTTTAGAGATTTTTCTGTTTGTCCCTTAATTCTAATAAGTCTATATAAGAACACAGAAGGAATAACTATGTTAATTTATAGATAAAAATTTGTGAAATACATATGGTAATTAATTTTTATGGAACCATACACTGTATAATACACCTAAATCCTATGATTGAATATACATAATTCTATCAAGAATTTATAAAACAATAATTTTTCTACATCCCACTCTAGATTTAGAATAAGTAATAAAAGTAGGATAAAACATAAAGTTTCCATAGAATTCACATACCACTATATAAAGACTATTTGTTCCCAACCTTAAGCTTATTCCACAACTCTCCCCTGAGCAGAGACCTATTATTCCTCAGTGTAGACAACCCCTTTTTCATACTAGGAATAGCTTAATTAAGCTTTCTTTCCCTCAACATGTTTCCATAACTATGTCGAGATATTCTGGGATGATGTTTCCCTTAGGCTAGGTTTTTCTTTTGTTTTTTCCACAAAAGCTTATTTTAAAACAAGCTTTTCGTCTTTCTAGTTTTATTCTTAGCCATTATCATTATATCTCCACTTTACTGAGGCTTTTATTATATCTTTTTATCCCATCTAATAATTTTATTTTTATTTTATTTTTCTCCAAGTATATCTAGATAATTTTGGGAAAGTCTTAGGATTTTGGTCCATCCACACAGATTTGAATTCTTGGTCTCAATTTTACTCTAGTCTTTATACAATAATAAAAATTCACATTCATTTATTAATTTCCAAAATAATATGTCCACATATAGTTTTTCCTTAGGTCCATGTGACCTTTAGGTTTATTAACTGTCTATAAAAGCTGAAAAATAGGCATATTACATAAACTAAGATAAATATCATAATGCATCATATTTTTTATAAATATCACAATGAAACATAATACCTGAGGAATAAAAAAAAGTGATAAAACCCTTGATGAATGGCACATTGCAACATAACCACTGGGAAATGAAAAATTGACATTACTCAAAAAATCTAAACATCGCAATGCAACATAACCATTGATAATGATATAATTAAACACAATCTCTTCTTGAATGTCTCAATGTAACAAAATAATTAACAGAAATTGCAATGTGATACACCCATAGAGGAACATAGCAATATGAGATATGTCAACCAACATGATTGTTGTAATATAACATAAATATAGTCAACCTGTATCAACCAAAGTAATATGGCCATATTTTTCCAAACATAATCTATCATGGCCAACCAAAGTCACCCATGGTAATGTTAATATACGCCTTTTGATATAACCCAACCCTTTATGAATCCCACAATGAGACATAAATAATGAGGAACATATCATATTTCCTTACAATAATGATAGTATGGATAACATAATAGATCATGACTATTTAAGAACATATTTCTCAAATATAAACCTTAAATAATGTAAGGTGTCCAAATTTTTTGTAAGGTCTCTCAACCTTAACAATATATATATATATATATATATATATATATATATATATATATATTACTGGTCTCAACTCGACGATATCTGCACTTAGACTTCCTTTCTATCTATAACAAGTTAACATTATTAATGAACAATTTAGAACCCTAGTCATTTATTCTTTTTAGGGCACCTTTGGGAAGTTTAGTTAACTCTTAACTCTTAGCTTTAAAATTCTTAATATAATGATGACACTTTCAACTTTTTCTAGGCCTTGCATAACTTATGGTATGAAATAACATAATTTATTTATTGTTTCCTTAACTTTCACCATGCCCTTGATAAGGTGCTTATATAATTCAATACATAATTCAATGGTCCTCTTTAATTAAAGTAGATATATATATGTCCCCCATTCGTTAAACTCATACATATATTTTCTTTTTAAAATGGATACCCTTCTACAAAGTGAATCTATGTATTATAAAAAAATATTATTATTAAGAGGATTTAGTTACCCTTGAATTAAATATACCTATATCAAAATCGATATAGTGATTTTTATCAAACTAATGTCTCTTTCGTATCTCCTTTATGTCTATTATTTCTTTATAAAGACTACGAAGGGATTCTCATTACGTATTGAATTATATACCACTTGGAATGTTCGATCTTCTTTTAAATATTAAGATTTCTTGTAAATATATATATATATATATATATTACTCATGACATGGTTTACGCAAATGTAAAGTGTTTGGTACGAGTCCACTTGGTCCTACCCCATAATGACATTCCATAAATTGGTTTTTCGAAATTGATGACATTCTTTGACAGTTGGATTTATTTACTAAGACGTTGACGGAAATTTTCAGTACATCATACAGCTTAATGCTCCCGACCTACTTCCCATTCATTGCATGTACAACTCGGTGTAAACTTTAGCTTTGATATTAGAGTTGTTAGTTAATAAATTAAACCTTACTTGGTTATGACATTGATGTAGATTTCTCAGTACCTTTTCATATTCAATGCCATAAATTCTCTATCTACCATCATACTCCTCCCATACCAAGTGACGTGACAGCCTTGGAATTTTTCGAATCGAACCCTCGATCCGAGGGACTTTCACGATCTATTGACAAATGTATAGCTTAGATTAATTAGGGTTTCCAAGTTGGTCTTGTTTTAAAAATGATTTTTCTCCATCCTATCATTCTTTATTTTTTTTCTCTATCGAGAGCTCTGGTTCGTTCTCACAGTGATTTCACACAGTAGCTATGGTTTCAGTATGCCAATATTACTATCACATTTTCAACCAGTCCTCCTATTAGATTTCATAACTAGGTAAGAGATCTCTTAAACACTATTTAATTTAATTTGATAAGTAAATCAAGGATATTTCTTACCTTCAGCTACACTAATGGAATGACTATTGTCCGAATAGATTGTATTTCCATTTCGTTATGGCTCCATCCAAGTTTTCTTTTTCTAAGATGTCCTCTATTACTTTCGGAAATTTTAATTCAAAATTTCCGTTGACAGAAACTTTGGAAATGGATTTTTATCCGAGTAATTGTGAGGTGACTCGACTCACCAATCCCGTTGCCAATTTTTCTGATTTCCTAGCTATGTAACCCATGAAAGTTTCACTTTCCTATTTCCCTTTTGAATTAATTATGTAATATAAATTTTATTTTCATTATTTTTTTTTTTTTGGAATTTCAATATATTAATCTGAACTTGGGACGTAGGATAATATACAAAGGAACGTCTATTGGGAACAGAATATCCTCGACCTGTGAGGTCACTCTTTCATCGAGTTTAATTTTGTTAGGTATTTACAGTATGTTATCCAAATTTATTCCAGTCAGGTTAACTTCTCGTTTCCCTCATTTGATTTCTTGTCACACTAATTTCCATAATTTTTATAGTGATTATATATATATATATATATTCTCAAATGGGATTTATGGTTGTGACTAATCTTTGGTATTAATGTATGCAAGTAAGAAGCCCTGTTGTGACGTCAAGTTCGATTCTCCTTTTGTCTTTAAATTTTCGCCTTGGATTTACTACTTCTTCCTTGTCGCATAGGTTGGTTCTTCGTCGTCATGAAGAATTCGGTGTTCCCAAAATATGGAATATTATTTTAAGTTTCCTCTTGAGTTGATTTTATTTGTATTCGAACTAGGTTTCCATGTCACTAGACTATACTGGTTATCATATCCTAAAATTTAAGAGATGTAAATTTATTTAGCCTCCTGGCTAGTATTCTTGACTATAATGTAATGGACTGTATAAATTCCTCTTTTCTAAAAAGAAAAAAATTCAAATTTGAACATATCCCTGGATTAGTATACTATCTTCAGTTTTTCTTTTCAAATTTGTAGCTTTAAAAATATATATATGCAAAATCTTGTTCACTTGCCATTGCATAATTGTGAGTTAATCTTTGTAGCTGAAATATATTGACCAGAAGGTGATATTTTGGTATCATTCATCTCCATCTAATATATATATATATATATATATATATATATATATGTATACACACACACACGCACACACACACCTATATGTGTTGATATACATAGTCAGTTTTTTACATCTGTATGGAACTATTTTCGGAATTGAGAAGAATCATTAATTTCTTTCATGTACCGATTTGTGTAATTTTTTTTTTTAATAAATAGACTCTCTAAAATTTCCCTTTTGATATCAACTAAAGAATCAAACATATTATTCCACGTATCTTCTTAATTCACCACTATTACTAGCTATTTAGGAATAAAATTTAGTTTCTAGTTTTCACTACTATTTTCTTCTATCATGCATACATAGGATATTCCTTAATGTTCTAGCATCATACTACTTTGAGATTTCGTTACTATTCCACTTCTCTCTTAACTATTAGTGTAATATAGTAGATTATAAATGTCCTTCAATTATTTAATTCAGAATTTCTCTGCTAAAAGCGGTACAGTAGTATAATAATACATGCAATTCGAGTTATAACTTTCAAATTATTTACTTCATTTATGAAATTGATTTTAGATTTCACATGAAGATATACATATAATAACACTACAAGAAAAAATCACATTGGTGAGGGGCGAAAATGGTCACCATAATCTCATTGGTGAGGGTCAAAAGAGCCTTCGTCACCAAAAACTGAACGTCACCAAAGGTGGCATCACTGAAAGTATAGGTGTTGTGGTGACATTCAAGGTACATCACCAATAATGATTTATAGAGATGAATAGTGACCGCCACCATTTCATATGAGCAATGGTGACAGAAAATAGCTTCTGTCATCAAAAAACTGAACGTCACCAAAGGTGGCGTCGCCGAAAGTATAGGTGTTATGGTGACATTCAAGGTCTGTCACCAATAATAATTTATAGTGACTGATAGTGACCGTCACCATTTAATATGAGAAATGGTGATGAAAAATAGCCTCCATCACCAAAAAACTGAACGTCACCAAAGGTGGTGTCACCGAATGTATGTGTTGTGGTGAAATTCAAAGTCTGTCATGAATATTGATTATAATGAGAGATAGTGACCACCACCAATTCATATGAACAAAAATGATTTTTTGTGATGTACCTTTCATGGCCATCACTATTGGTGCATATATATGGCGACGCTCATTGACCGTCACCATAAACACAGTGGTGACATCAAGGTCCATCACGAATAATGACTATAATGACAAAAACTAACCCTCACCATTTCATATCAACAACAACGATTTAT
Organism: Pinus albicaulis; assembly: GCA_034641835.2. NCBI lineage: Eukaryota > Viridiplantae > Streptophyta > Pinopsida > Pinales > Pinaceae > Pinus > Pinus albicaulis. The sequence goes on along the minus strand of CM076581.1, from coordinate 1,069,225,089 downwards.
GGTGATGGACCTTTAATTGTCGTCAATATTGATGCGTATATATGGTGGCGTTCGTTGACCGTCACCATTTCATATTTTGGTGAGGGTCGAAAAATGTCACCATAAGCTCATTGGTGATGGTTAAAAGAGCATCTGTCACCAAAAACTGATCTTTGTCATTCCCTATATATGAATATCAGGGCACGATGGAATTGAACCACCAACCTCCTTCTTGTAAAGCATGTGATCTTCCATTGAGCTAGCACCCTTTAAAGAATTAGACTCTAAACTAGCAATTTCCCCTAAAGGTGCAAAGATATACCAAAGGAATAAGAACCAGGAAAAATGAACGAATTCAGTGTCCTTGCTCCTATTTTTATTCTAAGACACTCTACAAAGTATGATCTTGATCTATGACGTATTTGTGCTGAGTGGTTTTAATTTAATATTAAATTTAATATTAAGATAAAATAAATGAATAACTGAGAGGCCTTACGGGCTAATTTTTAATCCTTACACTAAAATCTCTTAATATTCAAGTCTATGGAACAACTCGTTAAAAGTTCAAATTGAATTAGATTTTAAATTGAAAGCCTAAAACCAGCTAAGTATTTTACAAGTTAACATTTTGGATATAACTTCTGTTCAATTTATATGACAAGTTATGCCATAACCTTGAAACTATTTTCTTATCTAAAAGACTTTCTTAAGTCAACAATGACAAAGAAAGATAGTCATGGAAAGAAAAATTCTCTTGTTTTGTCTAATGAGGGTGCACGTAACATGATGAAGGTTGTACGAGAGTATCAAACCATAAACAGTTTCACTAAAACATGGAAATGACAAAGTCTTGTTAAGCAAAAAAATTTTAGTTGAATATATGAAAAGAATCCAGCTAAATGATATAATTAAACTAAAAGTAGCTGTAAAAAAATGAAATTTGCATCATATACCATCTGGTTTGGTTAGTTCTTCAGAAAGAGAAAGTGCAATTGCATGATCCATCTCCTCATCTTGATTATGTAATGGACCATCCTGAACAAAAATTTCCACATACAACAATCAATGTTATTGTATTGGTAATACTTTTGATATAATATATCAAAGAATGTACTATGTAGGAGAATAACTGGAAAGCACAACTAGAAATTTGAATCACAACATAGCAATATAAAACAACATGCAACAGCAAAGGAACAACTCCACAATTTGATAAATATGAACAATCCATGAACCTGTTCTTATATATTGATATAGATAACTAAATAGAAATATAAATTTACGAAATTCAAGTATCACACAACATTGTCTTGAACAAATCTCAATATGTAAAATAGTAATTTTTGCATTTGGATTTACCTTGCAGAACCTTAGGAAAACGTTTCCACAGAAACAACCAATAAACATAACAACATGGACCTCAGGAGAAATTGTGCAGGGGATAAAATATGAAGGTAAAGCACTAGAGAAGTATTCAAATAAAATGATGAAAAGCGTATCTAGAAAGAACTAAGAACCCTCTGAAGTAAACCACACATTTATCATCGTGACTAGTATGCTTGCAAAAAAAGATCAGAATAATTTATGAACTATTCCAGCAAAAAGCAGTGAATTTTTCCACTAAAATACAGTTTCAAATTAATTAACTTTGTTAATGCTAATAGATAGAAGATTGAAGTTTAAAATACAATACACTCTCATGAATTAGGGATTACCGTGGCATTATAGGGCACATGCCAAATTACATTATCATCTCCAAATGCACCCTTGCGTAGCGTCCATCTGACACTTTGTGACTTGAACCTTTAAAAGGCTTGCTCAGCCACTTCATCATTCGAGATTTATTTTGAGTACGATGGTACAATGTGACTTTCATGTCCCAAAATAACATGAGCTAACAATGAAAACCGTACCTAAATTATTAATGCTTTACTAATTTGATCCTTGAAAAGACGAAAATATGAATCCAAGAAAGAAAATGATAAGGTTCTCGTTAACCAACTATTATATTTACAGATATGGCAGAATTGTTGATTGGCTGTTTCAGAATTTAAAGCATTTTACTTATTCTCTAAAAGATATGAAAAGACACTAAAACTACCAAGTTCATATTTCAACATAAATCTTGCAAAAAATCAAATTGAAACTATGAATATATTATTACAAAAATCTTGCAGAAAATCATATTGCAATTATGAAGATATTATTTGAAAAATCTTGCAGAAAATCAAATTTCAACTATGAAGATTTATTACAAAAATCTTGTAGAAAATCAGATTGCAACTATGAAGATATTGTTCTAAATTTTAAAAATTATAGTAATAAAATCCATCTTGAACATGACTTAACATTTTATATCATATTAGACAAATTTTGAGTCAGGGAACAAGTACAAGGTTCGGAGTTAAAATATTTGTGTCAAGGACAAGGAGATACCATATAGAACTTTCTGAGTTGAGGTTTATCACTAGAGAACATAGTCTTGAGTCTTCAACTCGTACTTAATGAGGGAATTCTGGAAATAAATGGGTACAAAATGTGAATTCATCCCTCATGAGTCATGGCAACCCACAGACAACTCCTAAGGCTTTACAACAACTGCAGTTACACCCATCACACTACGTTTTTAGGTTGAATTTTCCACACTTGAGGCTTTGCAAGTTGCATCCACTATAACTGCACCCATCACACCACCATTTTAGGTTGAATTGTCCACATGTCCTAATCCATAGAAGATGTAGTTGAATAGTTTGTGGTGCTAAATTGCACAACTTTTGCCCACAACTGACCATAAGTTCTTGTGTGTGATGAGTGCACCAGATATGTATCATGGGAGCCACAAAACTTGGAAACACAATTATCCATGAAGTCCAGAATGGGGAGGATGTAACTGGCAAGAATAAAGCTGGGACAAATTCTCCCTTGCAATGAAATTTTAGATGTGACTCCTCATGAATAGAGAGCCATTCTTATCAAAATATTCTAAGAGAAACATGTTTTAAAGCTAAATGGATACAATTCATTAACCACCCTGCCATCCTACCATGTCATATCACCTCACTAGGAGATTTTTCCCAATTTATGACGGCCACTTCATTGCTATTCTGACACATAGTCATTGCAAGAGCGATAGTCTGAGGCCGGAAAAAATGTGGTTAGCCTTAGAGTCGCAATTCTGACACTTCAATAAAGTGTCAGAAGAGCGAAACTTTTTCCGACGTTTCCAAACAACTATCGCTCTTCCGATGTTAGCCAAATCGTCGGTCTATCGATGTTCCATAACTATCGGTCTTCCGATAAGGCAGAACTATCGGTCTTGCGACGTTTATTAGGTTTTCAAACAATTGTTGCAATTCTGATGTTATCTCTCTGCACGTTTAAAGTGTTGGTCGTCCGATGTTTATGAATTTTTCAAACCGCTATCACAATTCAAAAGTTTAAAGTGTCAGTCTTCCGATGAAAGTTTAAAAATATTTAAAAAATGAAATGTCACTCTTCTGATGTTTAAAGTGTCGGTCTTCTGACGAAAGTTGAAAAATATTTAGAAAATGAAACGTCGCTTGTGTGACGTTCGCAGTGTAGGTCTTCAAACGAAAGTTTAAAAATATTTAAAAAATGAAACGTCACTTTTCTGACGTTTAAAGTGTCGGTCTTCTGAAAAAAATTTAAAAATATTTAAAAAATGAAATGTCGCTCCTCCGACTTTTAAAGCGTCGGTCTTCCGATGCAAAAGGTAACGTTGCTCTTCTGACAAAATTTTAAAAATATTTAAAAAAAATGAAACGTCGCCTAAAGATATGCTTTCTTGTAGGATAAATTATATCCCTTTCCTTCCAAGGTGAAAACTTCAGAAGAGCATAAAGACCCTTTTCGTGAATTTTTATATGAATTCTTTTACAAGTTTATTCCTTTTAAAGTAGGGGCATCGAAAGGGTTCAGGAAAAATGACTGCATCTTAAACAAATTATTAGGACTGAAAACACTTACATATTTGACATGCCAACCTCATTAAACAGTAATGTCGAAGAAATTGAATTCAAATTTAAAAAGAGAAAAATGATGGTTAGGTAATATAACAAGTGTGTTTTCTGGTATAATGTATGCCGATTAGGAAGAGTAAATAACAAGTATTGAAGTTATAAGGTACTTCTCAAGTTTTCTTATCTTCTTGAAGTTACTAGGGTACTGCTCAAATTCCCAAATCCCCATTCAAGTCCATATTTGTAGCTCAAGCACGTCGTTATTACTTCCTTTGAGTAAACTCTTGGGCACATGTATCCAAGCTTCCTTTGAATTTTTTTGAGATGTGGTAGTAGTCTAATTTGACCTCATATATTTTGAAATTGCTAGGTGCTATTAGAAACTTTCAAGTCTTAGTTTACAGCATTCAGAATACCGTAATGTTTTTATAGGATATCAAGAGGTGCATTGACTACGGGGATTTGAAGGTAGTCAGATATGTGTATGCCATGGTCAACCATGATGAATGAAGATATTATTCCTAACACTTCTCAAAATATTGCCAATAAACAAATGCCTGTCATAGGTATATGATAAGTTTCTGCAAAATGCATATCCTGATTTCTGGGAATATGAAATAAATAAACAAGAACAAATGATCTTTCTCGACATTGTTAAGACATGAAAAGCATGGGAGGAAGTGCATTATGACCCGGGTACCCCAAATCATAGAGAAAAAAATAGTGAGAAACATCTATAGGGAATGTCCAAAGTTTAGTACTGCAAGGATAGCAAAAGTCAGTACATGAGAAAAAAGGAAGAAGAAAATACCATGGGCTTTGTTAAAATAGGATTTATATATGATATGAATGAGTGCAAGCCTTGATATTGATGGGGCAATATACCCGAGATAGCCAAAGTGTTGACTGCTATTTTACATGGCGAATTAAAAGATAGAGATAACATGTTATACTAAAAGAGAGGCATTACAGATGGCCTAAGGGATGATTCTATCAGCCATATAGATGTATAGGAGGAGTATATGGTGGCCCTATAAGCTGGTACTAAAGAAAAATGGACATTGACCTTCTAGAATGAAGATCAGGATTGCTATTTTTACCGAATCAAATCTGTCAAATATATTCAACATGTCTCTCATGATCTCCAAGGGGAGGTCCTGACATTCTTTGGGATTTTTCTCTGTTAATGGCTAAGAAAGGAAAGCATATTTCTGGCTGCCATTTGTAATACCTGAAATTTAGGGCTATCGATCAGGATACAAAAAATATTTAAATAAGCCACAAATTTTCATTTAATATAAAATATGCAAAGCTCCTAGATACCTGTCTACATGGGACTGATCATTGCAGTTATTATGACAGTTTTTCCCCTCTGATGTATCTTCAATATGCACCCTGTTACAATTTTTATAGTAGGCTTTCCCACATGCCTGCATCCATATACAACTCAATGTGACAACTTGATCAACATCTAAAAACTAAATAATTTTAGAACATGCACACCATCAACGTCCCACTACCAATCAGTACCAAAAATTGGCATGTCAAAGAAGACATCAACAAGCCAGTAAGACAAATTACCAAGCACATGCATCATTTGATAGATATTCAGATATGTTGGCAATGCCAGTCAATAAATTACTAGGTAGGTTAGATTAAATATCAACAGAAGGTGTGTCCAAGCTTTCTCCTCGAGGTTTTATATTAATAACCATGACTGGAGGATCTTCATGATGTTGGAAATGTTTTCATTGATGGAAAAGTAGATGACAAAGGAGGAGCACCTGAAACATCAGCCAAGGAGCAGAGTAAGCCAAAAGAGAGGTAGTAGAGGTAGCAGTGAATTGAAGCAGAGAGCTATTCAAGGTGCAGAGTAGTGAAGAAGAAGTTTTGCACTACATGAGTATGATGAGATTGTGTTCTACAGATAATTGAAGAAAATTAATATCCTGTTCAGAGGCAGAGTTACAAAAGGGCTAATGATTTTGACTTGAAGATCTGGCCAGGAAAGTTGTGTTGTAAGTGAATTCATTTGTCTAATATGAATGAAGGAAATTGTTCCTGAATGAATGTGTATTGGTTGATTTATTTTCTATGAGAGAATGCTTGAATCTCCATGAATCATGTATAAATAGACTCTAAAATAGGATTTGAAATAATACTTTGAAGATAAGGTAACAATCCAGTATTGGTTTGAATTGAATGTATGATGAAACCCTGTGTTAAGGGCTTGGTATGTGGAGTGTATGCATAGTGAATGCTGGTTCTTGAACAATTGTATGTTAAGCACTTTACTTGAGTTTTACGATGTAATTCTACATATGCTTGGGTAATTGTGGTTAGTTTCAGTAAGTAAGAGTTATATACCATGGTGGTGTGAATCGAGGCTTTAATTTACAATTAGAGATTACAATATATAGAGCATTCAAAGGAGGAGATTGCACATTCTATTGTGTAATGTCATACATCGTTCTAAAATCTTTGGAGAAGGTCTCGCACAAGGCACAGTGCAAAGACAAAGTGGAGTCAATATGGAATAATGGCGCAAAGCTCTTGAATCAGAATGTATCAATCGAAAAGGGGAACTCTAAATAACGATATAGTGGAAGGAAGTATGCATGTGAAGTGTTATACTTAGGTTTAAGATGAATTAATAAGTTACAGTAGAATGGTGTAACCCGAAGTGAAAAATAGAGTTGAGGAGAGTTAGTTTGGGCGAATGCAGAATAAAACGGAACCTTGAGGCAGACGGAACCCGGAGCAAAACTGTGAACAGTGAAAGTAGGTTTTATAACCCATGAGTGGTATTCGCGTAGCTCCTAAAGCAGTAAGTAGTATTTAATAAAATAATGCGATAACAGTCATCGGTCGACATGTGTATTTGGGTGGTATTTGAAAATCGTGAGTTTCGTGTTGTTTTTGAGCTTTAAACCTTGGACGAGAAAACAACGCGATATTGCATTATGTCCGTTAGATCGCCGAAGTGGATGCGATAAGCCCACGGCCCTTAGATGAGAAGGGTCGTTTAAGCACTGGGACCCACTTCATCGCGTGATTTGGAGGAGTTAAAGCATGAGTAGGTTTATAGCGCGACTATCATCGGATTTGGGATTGGAATGCGATCAATAATGGACTATAAGATCCTCTCGAAAATTAACCAAGGTGGTGGCGTATGGCATTGTTATTAAATTAAATCAAATCTGAACTTTTGAACTAAAATATTCAGGTGATTACATGCTATGGAAAATCCTTGGGGGTTTTAGTCATAAAGTTGCGTAAATAGAAATAAAACCGGATGATTGGTATTTCATATGTGCATTGGCGCATTGTTAATATGAGAAGTGGGTTTCATTATATTGTTCTAAGATTTGAACGGAGCGGTAATATATATTAAAATATTATCGTCGATATAAAACGCGCTAAGAAAGTATGAAGTCATTGTGGGACCCAAAGGTAAATATATACGGATATTTATGTGCGATGGCATTCCTATAATGTCGTGGAAATTCTAAGGTATATATTTGATTGATTAACCATTGGGTTATGGTTTCTAAGGTTCAAATATCAAAATAATAATGCCAAGAATGAACATGAATTGCTTGAAATAATAGAAGGAGAGAACCTTGCATAGAGGGCATATATTAGGTTTATAACCATGGCGATATTAGAGCCTCTGCATTCAGTTATTTAAACTGATAGTAAAGGAAACCAAAGCATTGGAATTTGCCCAGATTTAAAGTGAGCAGTTATATATATTGTAACGCAGCTATATATATACAGGAGAAAGACAATGACGGTGAATGGGAATATGCACAGGAATGAAATTGACAGGTGTAAAAGCACAAAAAACTGGAAAATATGCAAAATATAGTGAGCAGGAGAAGACAGAACAGTTACCTGACAGCAGCAAAAAAGACAAAGCCAGAAAAGCCAAAAGCTAGAAAATGGGCTGAGTAAAATTGTTTTTATGTAACTGAAAATGTGAATGTAAATGTTGTAATTGATTTTATATTGTTTGTGATGCATTGGAAAGTCTCCGAAGGAAAATAAAACTCCACTGTAAAACTGAAATGTATACGTATTGATATATTTTTCTGAATGAGTTGATAAAAGAAAAGAGGAAGCAAAAGCCAAAGAGTCATGGCTGTCCATTTCAAATTCCCTGAGGAATGCTAACCGTAAAAAATAAATCCCTAGAAATGATATAACCTTTATGTGTGTAAAGGAGTTAGAGAGTGAGTGTAGAGAATGGAGAAATGAAGCAATGAGGCAGAAAAGAAGAAGGAGCTGAGCAGAGAAGAAGGTGAAGCTGATAGAGAATCCAAGAAGATGTAGAGATGATACAGGTTAGATAGGAGGACTGATGAACAACTGAAGAGAAGGTACAGAAGAGAGCTAATATCCAAGGTAAATCGACAAGTAATTTTCTTTTGAAAGAGTGAGGAAGTTGGAGCTTCCCTATCAAGTTTCAGCTTGATAGATGTCAGTTGTAGCTGACTGAGGTAGGAGCCTCCTGTAGGTTGGTGCCTGCAGAAAATTGATGGGAGTTGGAGCTTCCTTGGAAGTTGTAGCTTGCAAAATTGAGGTTGGAGCCTCCTGTAGGTTAGTGCCTACAGAAAATCAGTGGTGAGAGAGAGTTGGAGCTTGCCTTTGCATCACAACAATAATAAGATGTGGTTTTCTCCCTTTATGGGTTTCCACTTATATCTGGTGTCTCAGTGCATGATGTTTATGTGTTGATATGGTTCATCTCATCTGCTTAATACTTACTGCTCTCATATTAAGTCTGCTATTACATTATATTAATACTTGCTGCTCACATTCTAAGATTATTCACATATTAGTTTGAACATGAAATGAAGGTGTGAATTAGTTTTTTAATGAAAAGTTTTAAAATTCCATGAATGTGTTAAACTGATTCACCCCCTCCTCTTAGTTTAACCAAGGGTTCAACAATTGGTATCAGAGCCAAGTTCCTTTGGTGCAAGCATAATAGCTTGAAGGAGATCTAGTTAAATCATGGACTATCAAAATGTACCTTTGTTAAAAACAAAAAACTTTCCTGAATGGAGAGATAAGGTTAAAATAGGATTATTGGCTTATGAACTTGAGGTATGGAAGCTTTTATGTGATGGCTATTTCACAGACTCTCCCTCGGTGCAAGAAAAATAGAGGAATGCCAAGGAAAAATGTGTGATATTGAACAACCTTCACAACAAGGATCTTGAGTTAATAATGGATTAAACCTCTGCAAAAGAAATCTGGGATAGATTTCACTTCATGCATAGAGCAGACACTTAGGACTGCACTATCAAGAAGGAGAAGAGAATTAAGAAGAAGAGAAATTCATGTCAACAGGAAAATTTTCAATTAAATGAGGTACCTGCTAGTGTGAATGGAAGTAAGAACCATGAAGAAATTGCAACTGAGGAAAAAGCCAAACTTGACGTTGTCTTGACTGAAATAGAAAGATTGAAGAATGAAAACAAAGACCTGAAGACATTGGTTCAGATATGTGATGAGAAATAATATGAAGATAAGAAATAAATTATTGGCCTGAAGACACATATTGAAGAAGCAAAGAAAGTAGAAGACACTCTGCTATAACAAATGAGAGAGAAAAGTCTGGAATGTGAAAATTTGGAAGAAGAAGTAGTGAGCCTGAGAAAGAAATTAGAAAAGACCCAAAGAGATTTATCAATGAATACTCCTCAAATGATAAGCTCTGGACAGTTGGACTAGATTCTAAAGGCTCAAATGTCACCTCTCATAAAGGATGGGATAGGATATGAAGGAGAAACCAGCAAGTCCAAGGTTGAAGATAATAGGAATGTAATTTTTGTAAATGTTGTAAAGGATAGTGAAGCAACTTAGTAGATTCCTACAAAAGTAGAAGCCAGCATGAACAGGATTTGTGAAGAAACAAATAGAATCAAGCAGCAACATGGCAGCACAGAGAATGAAAGGATGAAACACTCAGCTGGAAAAGGCTCATACACTCTTGACTATGAAGTGAATAAATTTGGAAGATGTCAAAGGAGGTTCTTTCCTCCCATGAAAAATATCACATGTTTTTCTTGTAAAAAACTAGGACATATTGCAGCATATTGCAAGAAAAAACAAGTCCAGTCCAACCAAAAAAGGCAAAAGAGAAGAACCCCTCAAGAAATAAAATGGAAAGGACAATCTTTCACCAGGTACTCAAATCATTTCCATGACTACTATTATGCATGCAATAATTTTGGACATAAATTTGTTGATTGTAAATTGTATTAAAAAAGGGGAATAAAATATTATACATCGGCTCAAACATACCCTAGCAAAGTAAGATGTTATGTATGGCTCAAGCTTGGTTACAAAATAAAATACTGTAATCTGCCATATACATTAAAGAACTCCAGACAGAGGATGGAATCAAAAAATATCAAACAAAACTATGAATCTAAAAGAAGTGCGGACATTATGAAGAACCCCAATAAAGTATGGAAGGAGAAGAGAAAGGGGGAGCATATTATCTCAATAACATAATGAAGACATCATAGTCTCCGGGGGAGCTGCTCTAGGAAGCAAAGCAAAAATCCATCCAGTGACAAATATGAAGCAACATCATAGGGGGAAATCAGTTCATAAACAATCCCCATGAGATTAATCTAGAAGAACTCCACGTAATAAGAACAGCTATGAGATTAGGAAGAAAAAGGAAAATCCCTCAAACAGATAACAATTAAGGAAGAAGATGATCTGAAGTATTAAATAGCTGACAGATTGATGGAAAAAGAAAAGACAACAAGCAGCCATGATGGTAGAGAAAACATCAGCCATGAACATGTAAGCCAAGGAAACACCAACACATTAAGTGATGATCACATTGTGCATCATTCTGCTAGAATGAACGGTGAATCACATTAAGAAGGATGAGTAAGAATAGTGTCTATCATCATTCTATTATATCATTACTTAGAGGAATGCAGTTAAGTGAGTAATAAATATTTGAGTAATCAGCCCATGAAGATTCATAGAAAAGAAATTAAGGATGCCTTCCAAAGATCTTTATCTATTGATTTGATTTTAGAGCAACAATGTTTCTGGAGTAGTCTTAGAAAAGAAAATGCATGACATTTCCTTGAGCACAATAGTAGAATTCATGAAGGATTCCTTAACTATGGGTTTATGTGCAAACTGAAGTGAAATCTCTGCATGGTTTATCAAAGAAATATAAATTGGTATTTGATACAAGTAGCATGCCTATCAATAGTATACCAAATGGAGCAAGGGAATGGTACAAGTCCTCAGGATGATAGGATTAAAGCAAAATAACATCAAGGCAGTATACCCAGTGTTTTCTGCACTATTGAAGCATGAAAATATCAACAAAGGATCAATATTTTGTTTAAAATTGAAACATTGTATTGAGAATTGAAACAGTATCTGGCTCTACATACAAGTGCATGTCTTCCTGAAGTCAATACATACATATTAGGCCTCTCTCTTGAAATCGTTCATAACATCGTGTGAAATATGTCTCCTGAGATTCAAATTAAAACATCTTGAATATGTTTTTGTTGAAGATCATCATGATAGAACAATTACAGTATCGAAAGTATGAGGGATTAGTTGGGTCAGTTTAAGCTCAAAACTCTGTCATTGAGTCATCAAGAACATACTTCAGGAGAAAGGATTTGCTGACATTTCACCATTAAAGAGAAGATTGAGCATTGACATAAATACCCCCCTTATGTCATAAAGAAAATTGCATGGTTAATAAGTGATATTGACAAATACATTGAATGCATCTAACCTCAAGGTTTTGTTTTGAAAATACATTATGCAAGTAGTAAAGGCATTTGATCTCTTAGATCAAATTCTGGTTGATTTATTGATCACATCTGTAACAAGAACCTTCAGCTATTAAGGGTAATATCAGTATCAGCATCCTAGCTCATATCATCACCAACAGGCAGGGAAGGTGTATCGCAACAATAAAAGATATATTGGCTTCATGACAATTGAGCAGATGTTGTACTACAGATGAGTATTGCAAAATAAGACATATTCCATCTACAATATTCCTCAACATAAATGTATTGGCACACTACATCAGACAGAGACTGAAGTATATTTGAAGCATTTCCAGTATTTTAGGTTTAATTCAATGATGCAACTCTAATTAGATAAATTTGGTACAATATGTTCTATGAAGTGTCATTATCTTCAGCTTCAGCTTTATACAAGTGAAAGGAGTCAGTGATTTGGGATTGTATCAAAAGTATACATTCAAGTCCAATAATCCTCAAAAGTGTTCTCTCAACAACTCTTGTACACCAGTTTGGAGCAGCAGGGTACAAAGTCAGAAAAAGAAGGCCTAAACACATTTCAGAGAGATGAAATGCAAAGACAGAATCCAGCCCTTTGCCATTGATGTCAAAGGGGGAGGAAAAGCAAGAAAAACAAGGAGCAGAGGAAGCACTGGATTATTGGTGGATGTGTTGCCATCAATGCCAAAGGCGGAGACTGTTGGAAATTTTTTCATTGATGGCAAAGGAGAAGACAAAGGAGGAGCACCTGAAACATTAGTCAAGGAGCAGAGGAAGCCAAAAGAGAGGTAGCAGAGGCAACATTGAATTGGAGCAGAGAGCTATTCGAGGTGCAGAGTAGTGAAGAAGAAGTTTTGTACTACATGAGTATGATGAGATTGTGTTCTGCAGATAATTGAAGAAAATCCATATCTTGTTCAGAGGCAGAGTTAGATAAGGGCTAGTGATTTTGACTTGAAGATCTGGGCAAGACAGTTGTGTTGTAAGTGAATTCATTTTTCTAATTTGAATGAAGGAAATTGTTCCTGAATGGATGTGTATTGGTTGATTTAGTTTCTGTGAGAGAATGCTTGAATCTCCATGAGTCATGTATAAATAGACTCTAAAATAGGAGTTGAAATAATACTCTGCACATAAGGAAAGAATCCAGTATTGGTTTGAATTGAATGTATGATGAAACCCTGTGTTAAGGGCTTGGTATGTGGAGTGTATGCGTAGTGAATGTTGATTCTTGAACAATTGTATGTTAAGCCCTCTACTTGAGTTTTACTGTCTAATTCTACATATGCTTGGGTAATTGTGGTTAGTTTCAGTAAATAAGAGTTATATACCATGGTGGTGTGAATCTAGGCTTTAATTTACAATTAGAGATTACATTATATAGAGCGTTCAAAGGAGGAGATTGCACATTCTGTTGTGTAATGTCATACAACGTTCTAAAATCTTCAGAGAAGGTCTTGCACAAGGCACAGTGCAAAGACAAAGTGGAGTCAATATGGAATAATGACGCAGGCTCTTGAATCAAAATGTATCAATCGAAAAGGGGAACTGTAACTAACGATACAATGGAAGGAAGTATGCGTGTGCAGTGTTATACTTAGGTTTAAGATGAATTAATAAGTTACAGTAGAAAGGTGTAACCCAAACTGAAAAACAGAGTTGAGGAGAGTTAGTTTGGGTGAATGCGGAATAAAACGGAACCTTGAGGCGGACGAAACCCAGAGCAAAACTGTGAAGAGTGAAAGTGGGTTTTATAACCCATGAGTGGCATTCGTGTAGCTCCTAAAGCGGTAAGTGATATTTAAGAAAATAACATGATAACAGTCATCGACCGACATGTCTATTTGGGCGGTATTTTAAAACCACGAGTTTCGCGTTGTTTTTGAGCTTTAAAACTCAGACGAGAAAACAACGCGATATTGCATTATGTCCATTGGATCGCCAAAGTGGATGCGATAAGCCCGCATCCCTTAGATGAGAAGGGTCGTTTAAGCACTGGGACCCACTTCATTGCATGATGTGGAGGATTTAAAGCACGAGCAGGTTTATAGCACGAATGTTGTAGGATTTGGGATTGGAATGCGATAAATAATGGACCGTCAGATCCTCTCGAAAATTAACCATGGTGGTCGCGTATGGCATTGGTATTAAATTAAATCAAATCCGAACTTTTGAACTAAAATATGCAGGTGATTACATGCTACGGTAAAGCCTTGGGGGTTTTAATCATAAAGTTGGGTAAATAGAAATAAAATTGGATGATTGGTATTTCATATGTGCATTGGTGCATTGTTAATATGAGAAGTGGGTTTCATTATAATGTTCTAAGATTTGAACAGGGCGGTAATATATATTAAAATATTATCGTCGATATAAAATGCACTAAGAAAGTATGAAGTCATTGTGGGACCCAAAGGAAAATATATGCAGATATTTATGTGCGATGGCATTCCTATAATGTCGTGGCAAGTCTAAGGTATATATTTGATTGATTAACCATTGGGTTATGGTTTCTAAGGTTTGAATATCAAAATAATAATGCCAAGAATGAACATTAATTGCTTGAAATAATAGAAGGAGAGAACCTTGCATAGAGGTTATATATTTGGTTTATAACCATGGCGATATTAAAGCCTCCTCATTCAGTTATTTAAAGTGCTAGTAAAGGAAACCAAAGCATTGGAATTTGCCCAAATTTAAAGTGAGAAGTTATATATATATATATATATATATATATATATATATATATATATATATATATTGTAACACGGCTATATATATTCAGCAGACACACAATCACGGTGAACAGGAATATCCACAAGAATGAATTTGACAGGTGTACAACCACAAAAAACTGGAAAATATGCAGAAGACAATGAGCAGAAGAAGACAGAATAGTTACCTAACAGTAGTAAAAAAGACAAAGCCAGCAAATCCAAAAGCCAGAAAATGGGCTGAGTAAAATTGTCTTTATGTAACTGAAAATGTGAATGCAAATGTTATAACTGATTTTATATTGTTTGTGATGCATTGACAAGTCTTTGGAGGAAAAGAAAACTCCACTGTAAAACTGAAATGTATACGTATTGTTATATTTTTCTAAAGGAGTTGATAAAAGAAATGAGGAAGCAGAAGCCAAAGAGTCATGCCTGTCCATTTCAAATTCCCTGAGGAATGCTAATAGTAAAAAAGAAATCCCTATAAATGATATCACCTTGATATGCGTAAGGGAGTTAGAGAGTGAGTGTAGAGAATGGAGAAATGAAGCAGTGAGGTAGAAAAGAAGAAGGAGCTGAGCAGAGAAGAAGGTGAAGCTGATAGAGAGTCCAAGAAGATGCAGAGATGATACAGGACAGATAGGAGGACTGATGAATAGCGAAAGAGAAGGTATAGAACAGAGCTGATATCCAAGGTAAATCAACAAGTAATTTTCTTTTGAAAGAGTAAGGAAGTTGGAGCTTCCCTATCAAGTTGTAACTTGATAGATGTTAGTTGTAGCTGACTAAGGTAGGAGCCTCCTGTAGGTTGGTGCCTGCAGAAAATTGATGGGAGTTGGAGCTTCCTTGCAAGTTGTAGCTTGCAGAATTGAGGTTGGAACCTCCTGTAGGTTGGTGCCTACAAAAAATCAGTGGTGAGAGGGAGTTGGAGCTTGCCTTTGCATCACAACAATAATAAGATGTGGTTTTCTCCCTTTATGGGTTTCCACTTATATTTGGTGTCTCAGTTCATGATGTTTATGTGTTGATATGGTTCATATCATCTTCTTAATACTTACTACTCTCATATTAATTCTGTTGTTACATTATATTAATACTTGCTACTCACATTCTAAGATTACTCACATATTAATTTTAACATCAAATCAAGGTGCAAATTAGTTTTTTAATGAAAATTTTTAAAAGTCCATGAATGTGTTAAATTGATTCACCCCCCCCTCTCAGTTTAGCCAAGGGTTCAACACATGATGCACCCTTACATCAGCTAAAACCTACAAAACATTGAGTCTATAAAAATCCATTTTACAAAGCTGATTGAAAGAGCAAAGATGTTTTTCATTTCAGTAGAGAATCAAATACAATGCATGATTTGGATTGTGAGTTGAACTTATAGTTTGTCCTTACCTTTGGTAGTTGAATTACTTGGAAATAGAAATCCTTATTAGAAGATAACGCAAAGAAAAGTAGAAGCCTTTGAATATGGATGGCCATCTTTATTTTATAGAGTTATAATTGAATACTAAAGAACTAGGAATGCTGCAACAAAATAGATGGATGCAGTGTAATAAAAATGATTTGTATAATTTAGGTTGCACATATCTTTAAATCGAAACACTTTTTCCTTTTGGATTCCCAGACTTTAATATGAAAATAAAATTTTTGATTCAACCAAAGAGCACAATATTTTGAAGTCTTATTTTCCTGAAACATGGTAAGGACAACATTTGGAAATAGGGATGACTTTTGAAATGACCATTTTCAAAACCTTTGGAAAGAGAGCAAAGAGCACTTCCACACACAAGTCCAAAGGTCATGAATTAGGAGCATCAACACACCTAATTCAGGGATGATTAAATATGAAATGAACTGGGCTGCAATTATACTCAATTAAACATAAATAAATGATTAATATCTATATAAATGACTTAGAAGTCAAACATGACAACTTTGGAATATGGTAGAATTTTGGCATAAAAAATTTGTTCATTATACAGTCTCTTTCATTTAGTTTTGATGCTTTGCTTCCAAATTAGGTGTTTTCTTTGTTGGAGATAGCAATCTGTACATCTAGGTCGAACCATTAATTATGCCCATAATGAAGGGGCATGTAGCTCAGTAGTACAATAGCGCACTGGCCAAGAGAAAATCTGGGGTAAATCTTAGTATGTATAATTTTCAAGACGAGGATAGAGCTAGTTTTGCTTGAGGTTAGCCAGGGGACCTTAGCCAAAGTGTGGCCTGACGAGGGTATTGGAAATAGGAATACACACATATTTTTTGAACCCTTAAGGGCGCCCCTCATGAAGGGGCAAGTGGCTCAGTGTTAGAGAAATCCAACCAGCCAAGGACTTAAAAGTTTAGGAAATGTTTCAAGTAACAGACATTGTTAATTAGCCTATTGTGCTAGACCAAATGGTGGATGACCTACATTGGAAAGTGTTTGCATGGGGCAAGTGGCTCAGTGTTTGAGTAATTCAACTAGCCAAGGACTTAAATGTTTCGGAAATGTTTCAAGTAACAGAAAATTGTTAATTAGCCTATTGTGCTAGGCCAAATGGTGGATGAATTTCATTGGAAAGTGTTTTCTGACCAATATTGAGGCCCCGACTAGGTTCAAAAATCAGTTAACCCACCTCATGAAAGGGAAATCGGCTCAGTGTTAGAGAAATCCAATTAACAAGGGACTTTAAAGTTTTAGAAATGTTTCAAGTAATAGAGAATAGTTAATTATACAGTGATATGTGGTTTAATGGTAAGTTTCACTGGGTGAAACTAATGAGATCACAGTTCAAATCCCATTGAGTATATGGCCTCACTGGGTGAAACTAACGAGACCGCAGTTCAAATCCCATTGAGTATATGGCCTGCTATGATCTCGCCTCAACGATTAGAATCCCCACTTCCTAGAGTCTCCGCTCTTGCTAAATCATAAGATCTGGTATATCTGGCTTACAGGTTGCTAGATATACTCTTGGTGTTATAAGGCTCTTGCTAAATCATAAGATATAGTATATCTGGCTTATATATGGCTTACAAGTTGCTGGATATACTCTTCGTGTTATAAGGCAGCCACAAAGGTTGAACCTGGACCTCCCCCAGATTAGTCCAAGGAAGAAAGTTTCTGCTGAGCAATATTGAGGCCCCACCCAGGTTTGAAACTCAGTTAACACACCTAGCATGTCTGTGGGAAGTTGCATCGTGCATTAGGTTTAGGAGTATAGGGTCAGTCCCTCAGACATGACCCTGGGCCTCCTCAGAGACAAGCAGTAAGTTTAGGAATTCTCCTAATACCCAAAAAATAAAAAATAAAGGAAAAAGAAAGAAATTCTCCTAATACTGGAAAAAAAGGGGAAACAGAAATAAATTCTCCTAATACTGAAAAAAAAAAGGAAAAAGAAAGAAATAGAGATAAAAATGACAGTAGTTAATTATCGATTCTCGTGTTAAAAAAACGAAAAGAAAAAAGACAATAGTTAATTAGTAGTTTCCAACTTTTCATTAGCATGTCCTAACATTTTTTGATGTATATGAAGAAATACTTTGACTTCGGGATGACTCAGGGGTTTCTTTGTCAAAGTTTAATTTCATGCCAAAAACTATTTTGATGTCAACTGACATGGATAAAAGATGATCATAAAGAAATAAAATCTGATAAAACTTCAACAAAAAACATGGATGAATTTCACACTCGACAACAAGACTGACATGGGAAGAAACATCTAAAGCAAACCTTTTAAGGTTCCATATTTCCACTCCTTAATGATAGGTTTAATAAAATAATCAGTTCTTAATGAAGGTGCTACCTCCTCGTTAAGTTATAATCTTCTGTTCCCACATTTTAAGAGTAAAATATAGCATCTCAAGGCACTGGGGTTGTTATAAGTGAAATTGTAAGTAGATATATTGTGATGTTCGGAATTTGTAAGTGACTGGTATGGACTTCTTAAGCCATGTGTGGTTATTAAGCATGGAGTTAAGCTTGAACCCTGGGGTTTGCCAGTTCATAATTAAGATAAAATCTATTCAATGGTCAGAAATTGAAAATTCAGAAGGTGCGTGAAGAGAAACATAGAAGAAGCACTTGGAAAATAGTATTGGAGAAGAAAGTGTACCCGCAACATAATGAACATCGAATCATGCTCAATTT
Source organism: Pinus albicaulis (assembly GCA_034641835.2). NCBI lineage: Eukaryota > Viridiplantae > Streptophyta > Pinopsida > Pinales > Pinaceae > Pinus > Pinus albicaulis. The sequence goes on along the minus strand of CM076581.1, from coordinate 1,069,206,452 downwards.
CCAAAGGCCAAAATTATAACCAATATGTATGGTAGAAAGTGGGAGAACCTGATAAGACTAACCATCCTTGGCAGAAAATGGTTTAGGAGGCACCTTGGAGAAGCCAATTGAAGAACCAGTAGGAGAATAGGACATCTTTATCTTATACAGGTTTGCAACATGATATGTATTCCCTGATTCTTTCTTTGAATCATGGCTCTTCACCTGAGAACAACTTGTGGGTATTGACCTAGAGGTAGAATGAAAGCGATGTGTCAAGCTTTTGGGAATAAATATATTGAGAAGAAACGGTTTAGTATTTTCTCCCTTACTCTTACTTCACCCATTTATATAGCTTCCACTTGTCTTCCTCTTGTCCTGCTTTCTTGAACTCCTCTCCTCTGCTTTATTTTTTTTTGTTTTCACTTCCTCATTTGATCTCTTCTGCATGGTAGCCTTCTACTCCACCAGATCACTCAAGGACAATTCATAAGCTGATTCAAGCATTCCTTCAAACATTTTCATGAGCTCCTGTCTACCTTTGGCAATCTCCTCTGCCTTAGATAACATGGGGTATGGATATGAACATGCCGTGTATGTAGATATGGGATAAGAAGTTGATCTAGGAAGCCATAGTGGAGGAGAGGTACATGAGTGTTCATCTTATTTATGATGAATATCCCATGAGAACAAACCTGAAGAACCCAATTCAGAATCCATCATGGATCAACCCAATTCATCTCTGCTCAGGCAATTGTTTTCTTATAGCTTGCCCTCAAACATTTGTTCTAAATAGCTTGTATTGGGTTTGATCTACCAAATCATCCCCTCCAAATTAGTGCTAGCATATATCATGGGATGATGGGAAATCAATCAACCACACAAAGTTAATGCCAATCCTCCCTGTCTTGCTTAGAAATCAAAGTGTGTCCATAACACAATTGCGATCTGACTAATTGTCTCTTGCTCCATTATTTTTGCACCTTAATGTCCCTGTCAATGTTGCTGGCACTTTACCTCTGTGAATTTACTCCAAATTTGACATGCTAAGCCCCTGATCATCTCTAGTCGCCCTTAGTGATTCGATCACCTGCATTGACATAAACCAGAAAGAATGCATATAACATCAAGAAAAACCTATTCCACTGCAAAAACGACACATCTTACAAGAAAATCAAAACTGATGAATATGACAGCTAGTCCACCTTGTAACGAAATGTCTCCTCGCCTAGTGAAAATAAGGATGGCTTTACGTATGTTTAAGGTTAACCTGCTCACTGCTCCTTCCTTTGACTGGTTTTGATGAGAATCCTGGATCTTAAGCTTATAATGGTGGGTGTGAGTGTCCTGTCCTCCTATTAAACCTTCATATATCATTCAAAAACCAAATCCATGCATTTGCACCATTGTATTAGCATATGAATTCGCATCAATGTACTGAATTAATATGACTTCAAATTTTAAAATTTTCCTGCAAGATAACATTTATCATTAAAAAAATCTGATCCAACATGAAGTAATCTCATGAATACTTTAGATTTATATTGCAATATCCATCTCAGATTGATAGATCTATAATCTTAAATATTCTTATAAAAATGAATCTAGTTTCTCAAAAATATTAAACAAGCTCAAACCACATAATAGAATCAAGAACTAGTAATTCGGATGCAATAAAATAGTACTTTGCCAATACTTCAGCAAAAATGGTTCAACACTAACATAACTTCAAAAATTATTGAACTCTAACGCAGAACTACAAGAAAATATCTTTATTCAAATCGAAATAAGGCAACAAAAATTAGAGAACCTTTGAGAAAACCATTAAAAAGTACATGCATCTCCAGTCAGAATTTGCATTTCTCCTCAGGATTTCACATTTAAAAATAGCAAATTTGGATACCTAAATGATCCGAACAAAAATATGCAGTTAGGAAGATTCACATATTGCTGGTCCCCTATTTGAATCGAATGGGAAATTGTGCCAAGATGAGATTTCAGTAAGAGGAGATTTAAAGGTGCGATTCCACATTTGTAGCTGAAACCATTGGCATCTGATTGATCGTGTTAAGCCCAATTTTTTTATTTTTGTTGATGATCATGGGCTCTTTCCAAAAACCAACACACAATGCATCATCCGATGAAGGAATTTTATCTACCCATGTGTGCCATTCACTTTGATTTGGATCATATTGGGGGGGAATTCTACTAGCATCAATATTCTCAAGGGTTTGGTTGCATTCTAAACCATTCTGATGAAAGCTAAGAAAATCATGAATAGATCCCCCAATCCTGCATCTTGACTATTGGACTTAGTAGAATACATGAATAATGCAGTTTCGAAAACTACAGATTGTTGAGACTGAAATTGCACCACGAAGAAATTGCAATAGATCCCCCAATCCTACATCTTGACTATTGAACTTAATAGAATCCATGAAGAATGTAGCTTCGAAAACCAAAGATTGTTGAGACTGAAATTTCACCTGGAAGAAATTGCATTATATCCCCCAATCCTGCATCTTAATTATTGAACTTAGTAGAATCCTTGAAGAATGCTACTTCGAAAACTACAGATTGTTGAGACTGAACTAGCACCCGGAAGAAATTGTAGTAAGGCAGTTGGAAGAACAAGACCCACAACAAAAACCCTAATCACTAAGCCAGCGGGAGACAACATAAACACATGTTTTGGGTGCGAGAAATGTTATTTTAATTGGAGGTCTAAAATTTAAAAGAAAAATGAATACTCCCGCCCTCCATTTTTCCAAACATCATTTTTAATATTATGCCTTCAAATATCATTTTAATATCATACCCATTGTTTTTCTTATGGATGTTGAGTGCACTCCATGATTCTTTGTAATGCCAACAATTGATTTAAAAATAAGCTTCAAAAATCAATTCAATTTCATTCTAATAAATTTATTTTAAAAAAATTGATGGTGAACCTCACAATGAGTGGTTCGAAAGGCGTGTACCTTAAAAATTTTATGTGATTTATCCAGAAGATTTTTTAAAGAAATTAATTAGTTAATTATTAAAATAAAATTGTGATAAAATAGTAAATTTAGGAGAGGTTTTTACAACACATGGTTTTTCTCATGGTATTCCACCTTGCCAACAAGGGCGAATTAACCCGATCGTAGGTCCCAACTAGACCTGCTCTCATTTGGAATGGCTAATCCCAACGGGTTTTAAGGATTATTATAAGGGTTAGGGGGATAATTAGTTAGTGGTTAAGGGATTAAGGATTAGGGGCTTAGGGCTTAGGGGAATAGGGGCTTAGGGGTTAGAGGTTTAAGGTTTAGAAGTTAGGGGAATAATGAGGTAGTGGTTAAGGGGTTAGTGATTGGGAGCTTAGGGGTTAAGGGGTTAAGGATTGAGGTCTTATGGGTTAGGGGATTTAGGAGTATTTATGGGTTAGGTAAATAATGAGTTAGTTGTTAAATGGGTTAGGGGTTAAGGGAATATTATGCATTTAGAGGTTAAGGGCTTAATATTATGCATTCAAAGGTTTATGGTTTAGGGGGTTTAATGGGTTAGGGGTTAAGGGGTTATAGTTTTAGGGTTTAGGGGGTTAAATGGGTTAGGGGGTTAGGGGGTTAGGGGATCTAGCAGTTAAGGATTTTAGGGTTTAGAATTTAGGGGCTAATGGGGTTAGTTTTTAGGGGGTTAGATGGGTTAGGGGTCAGGAATTAGGGTTTAAGGGGTTAGGGTTAAGGGTTTAAGGGGTCAGGGGTTAAGGGTTTATAGGTTTGGGGTTTAGGGGGTTAAATGGGTTAGGGGTTTACTAGGGGTTTAGGGGGTTAAATGGGTCTGGGGTTAAGGGTTTTGGGGTTAGGGGTTAAGAGTTTGGAGGTTTATGGTTTAGGGGTTAAATGGGTTAGGGATTTAGAGGTTTAGGGGGTTAAATGGATTATGGGTTGGGAATTACTGTTTAAGGGGTTAGGGTTTATGATGATAGTTTCATTGGTCTCTGTTTGTGCACAATAGTTGCTTATTCTTTGCATCTCAATGTAACAATTTTGTAAGTATTGTTGCTTGTTTCCATGTCTTCTTTATTTATTAATTTATAGTATTTGTTAGCCATTTCTTTACATTTATTGATGAAAATGTCTATTGCAATCAAACCAAATGTATGTTCAATCTCCAGTTTCAAACTCAGCCATTGTGTTGTCACACAATTTAAGTACGAAGAATGGCCATATGATGAAGTCTTAATAATCAAACTGCACCTCATGACTACTCCATAAAATCTTAAGTTCGAGTGTCCCACATTCATGAGAAATTTGGCTCTTATACTCTTGCTCCACCTGGTTGTGTCCTGGAAATACCCTTGTTTATTGCAAAAACATCCTAATGTTGTTGATCTTGTCCCTTAACAGACCAAGGAAACATATGTGACTGAGAGTAATGGAAAGCACTACAAAGTTGAAGAGAGTACAAAGGACTAAGATGGTTTAAAGGATAAGCTTGAAGAATGTAGCAGTGTTGAAACAACTAAAAGTTGTCCCAAGCAAATAGTTGATAATGCGAAACCTTCTTCTGTACCAGTCAAGCAAGACTACATTCATGTGAGAGTAAGAAGAGGCCAAGCAACTGATAGGCATAGCCTGGAAGATAGGGTATGGTTCCCTCTTTTTGATGAAATATTTGATCTACATTTTGTCTATCGAATATTAACCATTTTAACCTTGCCAAAAAGGCGGAATTAACCCAATCGTAGGTCCCAATATGTCATGATATATATTAACTCTAGATATATATGAGAAGGAATAATAAATAAATAGATTGATAGAGGTGGCGAGACAAGGGGAGTCACAAGGGAGAGATGGAGATAAACTGAAGGAGAGGGGAGAGAAGGAACGAAGAGACAGAGAGAGGGAAAGGAGTGAGAGACGTAGAGAAGGGTAAGAGAGGGAGATAGTGACACAAAGATGGAAGGGGGGCAGAAAGAAGGATGGAGGGAGGGATATAGTGAGAGGATTGGAGGGTAGAGAGAGAGAGAGAGAGAGGGGAAGAGAGAGCGAGGTAGGAGTGAAAGGGAGAGAGAGGAAGGACAAGAGATAGGACTTAGGAGAAGGGAACCAGTATCATAGAAGAAAGAATATGTGACCAAATTACTCTATATGGAGATGGGAGATAGGGGAACCCTACCTACCTACAAAATGTCTAAACCAAAAGTGGTGTAAACGTATGTAATGGTGGTCGATTATATGAGGAGAGGATTTTATGAGGAGGCACTGGATTTTTAATGTGATATGCAAAAACAAGTACTGAACCTAACCATTTCCAACAACTACACATATACAACAGTGTGAATACAAAGGGAGTGTGAATTGAGATTTCTAAGTACTGTTCCTATAAAATAAAATAAAAGATAAATTAAGTAAAAAGCAAATATAAACTAAACTATACTAGAAATGATTTTTGTATTATAGTAGAATGAAATGGAAGAGATGAGCTGTGATGCAGAAATATGAAAATACTGTTGAAAACAAGAGAATACCCTCAGAAAATTAAAAAAATCCTAACAGCAGGACTGAACTTTAGTATCTTCCTATCAAAATTTCAGTTTTGTTCGAGTAGAAATTGAAGGATGTAAATTCAAGAGTGTAAACACATCATGTACAATGGATTAAAACAACAAATATATTAGGCCCACTCTACACAAATCTGCAATCTGAGAATTCGGGATAAAAATATCAGGCTCCAACAACAATTCGATAGAAGTCTTTATTACTCAAATAGAAGAATGTCACAGAAAGTTGTCATCTCACAAAAGCTCCTACTACAACCTATAAGCTAATATTACTCACTCTTATTATCTATTTCTAAAAATTTCTAACTAGTGTGCCCATCCTTTTCATTTATAAGTTAAGAGAAGGTGTTGTTAGAAAACAGGCTAATGATAGCGTTAGTGGTCCATCTCCCTTGGGCATGAGAAACTCCCTCGTAACTTTTCCTTGTATGCAAGGCTTTTCTTTTAGAGTAGTGCATTATCATAGTAGATATAACTCCTCTCCTAAAGGTGCCTCATTCGATAAGTGTGCACTCATGAATGCACCTGAGATGATGGTGTTAATCTCCTCAAATAGTGTGCCATACTTGGTGGGTGTGACCCAACAACTAATTCGTCTATCCTCGAAGGTGTCGTTATAAGCTTCTATCTATATTTAAGAATATTTCTGACTATTGTACCACAATCTAGCTTTGCAATCCTAGTGCTGCTCAACTTCTGAAGGCTGAGGTGAGACCAATTTGAACCAACTAGGTAATCTAACACTCTTGAGGAATTTTTTTTTTTCCAATAACCCAAGGTTCTCCCACAACTTGTCAAAATTCCCCTTTGTTAGGAGCTTTGTCAAACTATTAACCATATGTAACTTTGTCAGAATGTCATCCAACACTACTAACTCCCTAATGAACTTGGAATCTTAGGAAATTGTATTGAATATCAATGTGTTTCAAATGGTGATGACACATTGGATTTTCATAGAGCTTGATGTAACATTGATTCTCACAAGAGACAATATTGGGCTTCAACAACTGGTTGGTTGACTCTACAATCAGGTTGCAGTTCTAGATAGCTTCATAATAAGTATATGAAACTGCCATTTACTTTGCTTCAGTGGAACTGAATGCAATTGTTTCATTCTTCCTGTTGATTTAATAAAAATGATTTATAAAATCATAATAATGATGTTTAAAATGAGCCTTATGATGGTATATTTATACACATTGATTGTTCACGAGGTGTAGGGGTATGTTTATGACATCACTGCCCTTGAAAGATTTGTCTTGAAAGCACAGTAATTAGAATTTTCTTTAGTTAAGCACATTTTTGTGGTGGAATGAAGTTTATCAGATATATATTTATACTTTGTAGAGGTTTGACTTTGTTTGTCCTTTTGAGTGTTGGTGAGTTTTCTTTGTATTTTTTGCATCATAGTCTAAAGTCCTCTGACCTGATTTTTTAACATGAAAGCTTAATGCTTATTGGCAATATATTTTAAATACCTCCATGATCAAGAAACTGTTATGGTTAGTTAAATTACTAATTAGGTACTACAGAAAGAGGATGATATTGAGAGGGCTTGCTTGAGTGACTCTGGGAGCAACCCGGAGGTGGTCAGATAAAGCTCTTCTAAGTTACAAATCTGAAGAGAAAAAATTGGTGATGTATATGTGGTTTCTCCACCTGGGCTGTATGGAAAATATTGGCAGAGAGTGTTTACCTTTCCGTGTCTTCACAAAAGTAGGTTGTCTGGTCACAGAATAAGATCACTATATGTAGGTGATGGTTCTGTAGTAATTTCTTACCCTTATCTTCAGAATGGCTAATAGAGAGGATCAGGTTTGAATACAGGATATAATTTGATGAATTTTGAGATTTATAGCTAAAGAAAAAATTGTGGTGATGTTTGGATGGGTGCTAATTTGTAGGGTTTTCCATTTTTATAATTTTTTTGTTGTGCTTTCTACCATGCTACCTAGTTGTTTTCCTGTTTCCCTAGCATTTTAACTTTTTTGATGTCTATCTCTCTATTGTTTCTTTCCCCATTTGAAATGTCATCCTTATTTGGTAGGTGTTTTCTTCAATATAGTGTGAAAATTTTTCCATCACACAGCTTCTGTGGGGTTTGTCTACAAAAATAGCTTGTAAGGCCCATTCATCAGGGTATTTGATGAAATGAAATGATTATCAATGATCACCAACTAATGGTACCTGCAGAGATTTACTCTAACAATTCTATAGTTTTCCTGTGCCAACAATTATACAACATTTTAACCTCATGAATTAGTCTCCTCTATTCTCTTAGTTGATTCTATAAGCACTTATTGCTGTTGTCAAAGCTTTTACTCTCCAGTCTCATTGAGCTATTTTAGTTATTTGTGGACATTCATCTATTTTCATTTCATTTCTTCAATTTTTATGACTGTTATGCATTGCCTTTGGCTAGTGCATTCTTTCTTACCTATGCTTTTTTTACTTAAGAATTCCAGCCAGCCAGAGAAACAGGGGTATTGGGAGCCACGTAGTCTAGCCAGAGCCCAGCAGGGGCAGCGTAGAGGCAGCAGGAGCCATCCAGGGCTGATGTAGGCCTAGTCAGGGTAGCATAGGGGCAGTGTAAGCCCTTCAGGTGTGACGTAGGCCCTTACTAAGCAGCACAGAGGCTGACACAAGCCAGTTAGGCTAACGTAGAGGGATTCAGAGCAGTGTATTACTGCCATTTTTATTTCCTTGTTGGGTGAACCAATTTTGGTGCCCAGGATTGTTGTACTTAGATTCTACATAATAATGCAAACCCTCCAAAGCTAGCTGCATCGGTTTTCCCACATTAGGTTTTTTCCGGGGATAGTTGTCTAGAAAATCCGTGTGTCACTTTGTCTATGAGAATGTTATTCAGTATTTGATCTGTATGTGTAGGTTGCTAGCTGTATTTACTATTTACTTCTCTAAGTTATTGAATATTTCAGAAATTAACTTATAACTTAATTCAAGTAGGAGAATTAAATCAAGGTACTACAATAGGGTTTCTTAGATTAAGAAATTTTCACATTCCCTAGGTCTAGCCCCATTAGGTCACCTAGGGAAAAAATTTCCCAAGAATCTAGCTAGAAGAAAGCTTCTATCTCCTAGAGGCAACTGCATTGCTCGGTGCCCTCACTCTCCTCAAAACTTGGGCCAATTGTGACAGTGGAATCTCAGGATACCTCAAGCCCTAGCTCTAGGAACATTTTTTTCCTAGGTGTTCCCAAGGATAGAACCTAGTAGGATCAATTTGACCCATCGAAGTAAAAACAATTTCCTGATCCTTTCCCATCACATTTTTCAGGATAGGAACATCATTGCTTGCTAAATTCCATCCCCGAACCTAGGTTGGGTCCACTTGGCCCCGTGTGGTCCCATTTGGTGTCAAAGGCCTTTCATTAAGGACCATTTGGGAATCTAAGTTCCTAAAGGATTTTAGGGATTGATAACTTCCTTAATAAGTCTTATTCTTCTCCCTCAACCCTTCAATCCCCCTCCTCTCTCCCTAGAAGATAATTCCCTTGCTTAAAAGGAAAGCAAGTCCCACTCTTTATTTTATCTTAGGGAAAGGGTTTCGAGGGTCACTTCCCACCTATTCATTGACCTATACTCTACAAGTGACTTCCTAAACTACCGGGACTCCACCCATTGGTGAAAGTATGTGAAGAGCAAGGAGCCTTAGCTATGGTGACAATGGGATAAGCCTCCATCGTTTCCCTTGTCCTAGTAGTTTCCCTCTTAGGAACCCCTTTTAGATCCACTACTAGTTTGAGTGGTAACATGTTGTTCACAATTCCATTTGTGAACAACTCTTTGGTATGCCCACTTTTGCCATACTACAGCTCCAAGATGAGAAGTCCAGGGCTATGGAGGCTTCCCTTCTTCTCACTGAATCAATCCTCTACAATATATTGAACTAGGGCTAGTTGGTTGGACCACTTGACTGTTACTTTAGTCCTTCAAAGTCTGCAAATCCTTAGGCCCTATACCTGCCCTTCTACCAATTTTATTGTCCTTCACCAGAACAAGAGTCAGGGCTCTTCTTTGATAGTAACCTAACAACCCTCCAACTGTACTTGTCCTACCATCAATCTGCCCAACCACAGTCAATTCCTTTTACTGATCTAGGGCCCACAATATTGTCTTCATCTAGGGCTCTTCAAATCTGCCACCTAACAATGGTTTGAGTCCTCTCAAGATCATTTTTCTTTTGTATCAACAATTTGATCTTTGTTGTCCAATCTATGAACAAATATGAACTACTCCTCTTATCATACTTATAAAAATCTGTAGATGACTGAACTAGGGTCACAAATCAGCCACTAACAGTCCATTTACTAATTGTTTATAGGTTTCTTAAAATATTTGTCTAAAACTCTATGGAAAGTCCACCAAAATCAACTCCTTTGCATGTCAATCCATTCTTCATATGGCACATTTCTTCTGCATGCTCAATCTTCTGCTCAGGTTCCACCCTCCTTTGGATCTGTTGTCTCCACAGATACTGAATCTGCAAACCATCTTCCAGGTTTGTGGTCTTTATTGCATAAATAAACCTCGCTCTAAGGGTCACAACCCATCTTCTTCTATGCAAATTTGTCACAGTCTTAAGGTCATACCTTATGAACTAAACATGCTAGGAAATTGTCCTAACTAGGGCATTATACTTATGTACTTCTAATTGTTGTAGAACAAACCCTATCCACACATAGAAAAAACATGACTCTTGCCTCCATAAGAGACTCGACCTAGCTCATATGGATCCATAGATTTTGGGCATTTCTTTGACTGAATCTTGACATGAACTTTAGATCTCAATGTTGACCCTCAAACTAGGGTTAACTCAGTCAATATTTTTCCTGTGTCGACTTCTGTTATGGCTCTAAATTACAGTGAAAGCCCTCCTCCATTTATGTTGGTCTTTATCACAGACCTTGCGGCCTACTAACTACCACAAGGAAATTATATGGTATCAACCCTCTCTTATATTTCATGTAGAGAATCTAACCAACGAGATTCAATCTGATCTTGTAATCATGTACTAAAACAAGATACTGAATCCTTCCTACAATTTGTGGAAACAAAACACAATCACACAATCACATATAAGTAAGAGAAACAAGTTATCAATCACACAACACAAGATGTATCTGGGGAAGCAACTGCTCAAAACCCTCTATATCTATTTTGTATTAAGTCAAGGAATCATGAAACAACACAATGATTAATCTCTCTTGAGATTCTCCAGCACTCTGCCAATTGTCTCCTACTGATCTAGGAAAAATCGGTCTAGTACTGGCCAATTCTCATCCTTCCTTCAGCCTGCCTTGCACACGCAATTCCTATGGAATTATCTCCATATTAATTAGGAAAATCAGCCTTCCTTGATTGAGCAATCCATCATAGCATCCCAATGACTTTATAATTGCACATGGGAAATTTTCTATAAATACAACTGATACTTATGTTCCTTTGAAATGTGTTACAATAAGGATCAAGGATCTTTTTATTATTTAAAATAAGATAAAACACTAAACAAACAAAACCCTATCCTAAGGAGATGTAACACCAAGATTTTATGGGCCCTGTTGGGGTTAGTTGGGCAGCCAACTTCTCGGGGTCGTAACATGATCATATGATCTTCGTTTAACGCACATGATACCTCGTTAGAAAGATCTCTCCAAGGACTAAAACTGCTAATATGATTTATATGAAATCACCAAACCTTTAATGCCAAAAAAACATTGTTTGGGGCCTCAAAACGGCTTCGAAAGTTCAGGACCCAAAAAACTAACAAAAATAGTAAATTGTGCTATAATTAAGAAAACTAAAAAACTGAAAGAGACAATGGCGAGGGCCCAAGTGGAATAGGCGGGTGACCACCAATATCCACCTCGATCACCTTAAATCAAATTTCTTGAGCTAAATCAATCATCATGACTTAGTTAATTGACACAAGTTGTTATGAGATGAAATTACAATTTATTGTCCAATTTATTGAAGGGGAAAATAAATTAGATGCCTCACATTCCTCACTCCTGGTATATCAAAATTCCTCACCAATGTGGGTGCATTTTTTTTCCTTTATAGTCGCCAATTTCATTGTTTCTTGTTGCAAATTTCAACACTCCCTCTCAAGAAGAAAGGAATTCAATCTATCCCCATTCGGTACCTTTGGAATGTTCTGCATGCTACACTTCTCTAGTGTTGTTTGCACCTGAAAATCCTGAAATTGAATGGCCTCTAAGAAACTGAATCAGTATAATGCATCTGTCATCAGAGTCTTCTGACTGTTGCTAGCTACTGCACCTGTCTAGTACTGGATTCTCTACACTGCTGCTAACATCTGCATGTGTGCCCTTTGAACTATTGCTAACTCTATTTGTGCTCCAGTATTTGACATCTGTCACTATGATTTCTATCTTGCTGACATCTAACTACATCAATCTAATTGATCCTTCCTACTACTATTGTACTGTGGGCTCCTTGTAGCCAGGTTCGATCCATGAGACACGCCATCTCAATGGACCTTGCCCAAATTTCTTATCTTGGGATTATGTCTACACATAACCCCACCTTACACCTCGAGGTATGGCTGCTCCCTCTTCCCATCTGGCTCGAAATTTCCCCCTCATGGAGGTCTCTGCTTGAGTGGACGCTTCCACTCGGTCTCCTCTCTGCTTCTCCAATTGTACCAGCTACTCCACAACCTTCTGAGATTGCTTCTCATGAGGATGCATGTTGAGAGGTAATTTATGCTCCCTCTAAACCACCAAGTCTCTAACTTCTTCCTTTCTCCTCAAAGCTTTGCATGCATCTGGTACCTCAAGTGCATATAGGTTCTTGACTCGCGCACAGTGTAATTGTCCCGAAGTTACAAAAAGTTTCTAAAAAAGAGTTGATTTTAAATCGATGATATCTCCCTCATCCGAGCTCTGATTTGACCGATTTTTTTTTTCCATTTGGGTAGATTTTTGCAAGGAATCCAAATATTCTATTTGTTTTCGAAAATTTTACACCAAAATCTTCAGATATTCTCTACAAACTCGCCGCCCAAAAAATTCCTGCTCTGATACCATGTAGAAAATCTAACCAATGAGATTCAATCTGATCTTGTAATCTACTAAAACAAGATACTGAATCCTTCCTACAATTTACGGAAACAAAACACGATCGCACAATCATATATAAGTAAGAGAAATAAATTATCAATCGCACAACAACATGATGTATTTGGGGAAAGCAACTAATCAAAACCCCTCTATCTCTATTGTGTATTAAGTCTAGGAATCATGAAACAATACAATGCTTAATCTCTCATGAGATTCTCCAGCACTCTGTCAATTGTCTCTCGTTGATCTAGGAAAACTCGGTCTAGTACTTAGCCAATTCTCATCCTTACTTCAGCCTGCCTTGCTCATGCAATTCCTAGGGAATTAACTCCTTATTAATTAGGAAAATCAGTCTTCCTTGATTGCACAATCCATCATGGCATCCCAATGACTTTATAATTGCACATGGGAAATTTTCTCTGAATACAACTGATAGTTATGTTCCCTTTAACCTCTGTCTCAACTGGGTATTCCTCGAAACTGACATGCATGCAACTATTAATAGTGAATTATCAATTATCTGATTGATCACTCATTGTGAATTAAATCTAATTTAATTCACTGGACCTCTCACTAGCTCATCACTCAGTTAGAACTAGTTAAATTGATTTTAACTCATTTAATTGAGTTAATTACACTTGCACCCCACTAATGCATCAACTTCAACTAGACCCCAAAAATATTAGAATCCCTCTAGATGCCTCATATTATACCCTCAACTCGAATTTCTTGAGCTAACTCGGTCATCATGACTTAATTAACTGACACAAGTTGTTATGAGATGAAATTACAATTTATTGTCCAATTTATTTAAGGGAAAAATAAATTAGACGCCCCACATTCCTCACTCCTGGTGCATCAAAATTCCTCACCAGTGTGGGTGCATTTTTTTTGTCCTTTCTGGTTTCCAATCTCACTATTTCTTGTTGCAAATTTCAACATTTCAAAATTTGATGCGGCCTTCACACAAAGACACCATTGAAATCGCATGCCCAGATTCTCATGAGAAACCTCTCTTAAGCTTGATCTGCCAGAAGAGAACCAACAATATGCCATCCTACTTTCTAGCACAAACTGACCATTAAGGTATGCAACATTCTTTTGAACCCTCATATGATGATCTTGCTCTTGGAGGATGATCATAACCTCCCTTTAGCAACCCTTACTCGGCCCTCGTACTCGACCTACTTTAGGAATACATCTCTCTTCACCCCCTTGATGTGCCAGATAGTGGGAATACATGTCAAACATGTTAAGATGTGCCAAGTGATAAGGCATGCCAAGATGTGCAAGGGTGTGTCAATGCATTTCAGGGACTATCAAAACAACAAAAGGGAGAAAAATTTAAACTACAAGGAAATGAACACATAAGAGGGTTAATAAGTCATTAATTTACCTTTTCCAAGAGCGACATGCTAGGCACACTAACACTAGGTGGCAATAGGTGTCAAGTGAAAAGTCTTAGTGCATTCTAAGTGCCAAGTATTCCTTTTTTGCTTCTCATCTACTTTCCAACAATTGATCATAAAAATAAGTTTAGTATTAAACCATGCTAAATCATACCAAGGCATCTCAACATATTCCATACATGCTAAGGCTTTCCAAGCGCCAACATTTGCCAAGCGCCAATATGTGTTAGGGACTAGTGTTATGCATGTTATGAAGTGGAAGGGAATGTTGAAGAGTGCTAAGGTGTGCTAGAGAGTGGTAATGCATGTTGATGAGTGTTAAGGAGTACTAGGAAAAAACATTAAGGGAGCAGTAGGTAAAAATTTATGGAAGTTAATGAATACGAGGAATGTGCACTACCAGAGACTAGTGTTAATGGTCAGTGTTAGTTGTCATACTAAGGAGGGAGTGACAAGGTATGCTAAGCCTTGGTAAGGCATGCTAGGGAATATAGAGGCATGTTAAGAATTCCCAAGGTGTGCTTGGGAGTTCCAGGGTGTGCTAATTATATCATGTGCCAATTAATAGTGCCAAGATATGCCAATACATGCTAGGTGCTAAGAATGTGGTGCATGGTGCCAGGGTATCTCAATATGTGTCAAGGCAACAAAAGGAAGAACCAATAAGAGGGTTAATAAGTCAGGACTTTATCTTTTTGAAAAGGGGCATGCTAGGCACACTAATGATAGGTCCCAATAAATTCCAAGTGGAATTGTGTGCCAAGTGCTAATGTATGTCAATGCATTCAACCAAGGTGTTCCAGGGCATGCTAGGGACTATCTGCAGCATGCCAACACATGCTAGGAGAGTTCCATGTTGTGCTAGCGCATGCCACCATGTGCTTGGGCATTAGTGTCATCACAAGATGTTCTAGGTACAAAGATGTTCCAAGATATGTGGGGTGCTAAGAAATGTTAGTGTGTGCCAAAGCATTAATTTAAGTTGTGCCCAGATTGTTGAGGATTGTTAGGTATTTCTCATTAATAGAATTTTCAGAGCTCGATTATGTATTAAATAATAAATTTCCCACACACAATAGTGGAACTTTATCTAAATGGAATTTGCTAGATAATAAACTTAATAGATATGAATCGTGTGTTGACTCATAGGAAATCTCCATTCGACTAGTCATTACTTCAGGAAAATGATACACGCTTATTACTTCTTAAAAATTTGACTGACCCTAACCACTATGGTCTTGGACATATTATAAAAAACTCTCCACAATAATGGTATTAAATCATTATCTTTTGAAAAAAAATATATTAACATGCACATAGAGTCATCAAAAACTCATTGGAATGATCAATGATAATATAAATTTTTTGATCGTCACCAAAAGTAACAAAAATATCATTGGTGAGGGTCATTAAAAGTTCGTCACTAGAAGTGTCACCAAAGAGAGAATTAGTGATGGGCCTTTAACGACCCTCAACAAAAGTGAAATGTCTTTGGTGACGGACCATAAAGGACCATCACTATATACACTTACAGTGACGAATTTTAGTGATCAATGATGATGGACATTTTTTTATCGTCACCCAAAGTAACAAAAAGAGCATTGGTCAGGGTCATTAAAATTTCGTCACTAGAAGTGTCACCAAAGAGATAATTAGTGATGGGCCTTTAACAACTCTCACCAAAAGTGTCGTTGAAAATGTATTTGGTGATAGACCATAAAGGACCATCACTATATACACTTATAGTGATGGTTTTTTAATGACCGTCACCATATGTGACATTGGTGACGGACCTTAAAGGTCCATCACAAGCATGACCCTCACCAATGTTCTTTTTTCTTGTAGTGTAAAATCAGTTGAAAATAACATTTCCACTTTACTAACCAGAATAACAAATTCTCTGTGAGGTACCGATCTCCATATTTAAACCTATCATGAGGTTTAGAAATTCTGGAAGATGGGTCTCAATAGACCATTCCCATACATCTATACAGATTGAAGTATTTCTGCCATAATTTTTTTTGTTAAGTGTATGGGTATTTAATAATTTAGTGTATTAAAAAATAACTAAACTTACTGTAATTCTACTAGGTTCAGTTGAGCACATTCACCTTTTCTTTTTTCTTAATCACTTTCTAATCAGATGTTAAATTACACATATGAGAAATTCATATCAATAAGAAATATTGTAGTTAAGTATGAATACCAATTTCTCTGACTAGTTCCTCCCAACCTTATAGTTCTCTCTCCGTAACTCACCCTCGAGCTGAGACCTTAGCTCTCAGTGCTAGACAAGCCCTTGTCTGTCCTGGAGCAGCTTATTTAAGCTGTGCTTTCTCAAGCATTTTTCCGATTTCTGCGTCCAGAAATTTCAGGATGCTTTCTTCCTATTTTGCCTAGGCTTTCCCTCATTGAGGTACTTTAAAGCTGTCTTTTCTGCTTTTTCAGCTTTTTTTCCTCTTCCCAATTTATTTCCTCCTCATTGGGGAAATTAAATGTTTATCTCCAAATCTAATTTAGTTAATATTCCTTCTAAGGATTTCTAGAATGTGTGGGAAAGTCTCATCACCTTATCCACATCCTCATGGATATAGGTTTCAGATCTCAATTCTCAATCTAGTCATTTCACACATAACTTTTCCATTTATTTTCATTAATAAAATAAAATAAATTTACACATTAGTTCTCCATTGGGGTCCACTTCCCCTTTGGACCTATTCAATTTTCAAATTAAGAAGCATAGAAACTTGGGGTGTTACATATTCCCCCTCTAAAAAAAAATATCGTCCTCGGTGTTGACAAACAAAATTTAACATTTCACTTCTTAAACAGTGATGGAAATCTTTCCATCATATTAGCTTCTCATTCCCAAGTAGCCTATTCGGGTGTAAAGTGCCTCCACTGCACTTTTACTCTGGCTACTGTCCAGTTCTGAAGTTCAATTTCTTCCCGCTGCAAGATTTGAAGAGGCTCTGGAAGGAATTCCCCTTCTGGTTCCACCTAAATCACATTCGAATCAATAACATGAGTAGAATCATGTACATATTTTTTCAATAAAGAAACATGAAACACATCATGAACCTTAATATGAATGGGTAAGGCCAATTTATAGGCCACTGGCCCCACTCTTTCCAGTACTTCAAACGATCCACAATATCGTGGAGATAATTTTGCACAACTGCCAGTGTGCAAATTACTCTTCTTAGGCTTAATCCTCATATATACATGATCACTCACACTAAATTCTCGATGAACTCTCTTTTTGTCTGCATAACTTTTCTATCGGTCCTGAGCTGTCTTAATATTTTTCTGAATCTGTTTTACAACTTTTTCCATTTCTTGCAAAGCTTCCAGTCCAAGTATCAGTTTATCCTCGGGTTGACTCCAACTTAAAGGATTATGGCATTTTATGCCATAAAGTGCTCTAAATGGACTCATTTTTACGGAAGTTTGGTAGCTATTGTTGTAGGAAAATTCTACTAAGTGTAAATAATCTTCCCACTTAGTTGGGCTATCCATAACATGCATCCTTAACATATCCTCCATAATTTGATTTTTCTTTTCTATTTGACCATCAGTTTGGGGATGGTAGGCAGTACTAAAATTCAATTTAGTGCCCATGCCTCCAAACAAGCTCCTCCAAAAAGGCTGCAATAAATTTTGCATCTCTGTCTGAAATTATCATTTTAGGAACCCCATGTAGTCTTACAATCTCCTTCATAAACACATTTTCTACTTGAGTTGTCCCAAAGGTAAACTAAACATGTATAAAATGAGCAGCTTTAGTTAAAGTATCAACTACAACCATCACAAAATCATTCTGATATTGGGTTCTTGGCAAACCAGTAATAAAGTCCATAGAAACAATTTCCCACTTGCATTCTGCAATAGGTAAAGGATTCAACAACCTAGCTGGATGCTGATGTTCAAATTTTACTTGTTGAAATTCCATGCACCTATGCAAGTAACTTGCTACATCCTTTTTCATTCCAGGCCAAAAAAAATTATTTCTGAAGGTTGTGAGTAATTTCTGGTATCCAGGTTGTCCAGAATAGGGCTTTTTATGATATTCATCCAAAATCTCTTTCTTTAAAGATCCAACATTAGGGATGTACAATCTATCTTTGTAACAAATCATCCCATTCTGATTTTGTGTATATCCTTTCATTTCTTATTTCACCATTTGAGTCTGAAGTTTTTTATAGTTTTGGTCTTGATTCACTACCACTTGAACTAGTCCCTTCAAGTCAAAGTTAACACTACTTCCAATGTTACCTATACTTTTCCAAGCATTTCTGCTTAAGGCATCTACAATCTTGTTTTCTTTACATTGTGTAACCAGCTCCAAAAATAGAAGAAAAGAGATATCAACACCTTATAAATAAGCCACTTCGAGGGGGAAACCTCTAACACATTACACAAATGAACAATTATTGGATGATAGAATTTACAAAACCTCCTTTCTATATATAGAAGTCCATGGGGCCATAATGTAATCCTAGTGGGCTATAATGTAATCCTAGCCGACCTAACAATAATAATTTAAGGGCACAATAATAACAAAATGGGGATTACAAGGGTACAATAATAACAATAAGGGGGTTACATTAATAACAATAAGGGACTATACTAGTAATATAGGGACCTAACATGCCCCTTTCCTTCAAAAAAGTGTTGTTCTCAATGCTTGAGTAGCTCTGGGTGATTCTGTATAAAATTCTCATCCTCCCATGTAGAATCTTCAGTGGGTAAGTTCTTCCACTTGATGAGATACTCTGAAATTGATCGATTCCGTAGTTGTCGGAAGTTCTTTGTTTCCGTGACCACTTCAGGTTCCAATATGATTTTTCCCTCCTCATCAAGTTCTGGAAATATTGTTTGAACTGGAAGATTTTCACCTATAACCTTCTTTAAACATGAAACATGGAAAACTGGATGTACTCGCGAAGAAGCAAGAAGCTCCAATTTGTATGCCGTAGTACCAATCTTTTGCAACACCTTGTAAGGACCATATTACTTTGGTGATAATTTATTATCCTTCTTAGCTTGCTTGAGGGGAATTTGTTTGTATGGCTGTAGCCGTAAAAATACCCAATCTCATACATCAAAACTTCTCTCACTGCGATGTTGATCTGCCTGTTGTTTCATTCGATTTTGTGCCAAATTCAGGTTATCCTTTAAGAGTTGGAGAACTTCTTGTTGATGCTTGATGTGATCTTCCACTGCTTGAACCTTAGAATTTTCTCTTAAATATGATGTGATGGATGGTGGATGATATCCATAAAGTGCCATAAATGGGGTCATTTTTGATGAAGTATGGAAGGAAGTGTTATACCACCATTCAAAGAGAGGTAACCACTTGAACCATTGTGTTTGTTTATCAGATTCAAAACAACGAAGATATCCTTCCAAAAATTTATTCACTATCTCAGTTTGACCATCGGATTGAGGATGATAATATGAGTTATGAGCTAATTGAGTACCCAAACCAGAAAACAATTCCGTCCAAAAAATTCCTAGTAAAAATGATCTCACGTCATAACCCTTGGGCTTCAAGGAAGCTTTTGAATTTTGTCCATAAATGCGTAGCAATTATTCTTGCTTTAAATGGATGAGATAATGCACAAAAGTGTGCATACTTGGTAAGTCTATTAACTACCACCATGATGACACTCTTTCCTTCAGAATTAGGTAAAATAGTGATAAAATCCATTGAAATCTCCTCCCAACATTGGCTTGGAATGGATAAAGGTTGTAGAAGACCCAGGGTCTTAATTGTCTCAATTTTATTCTACCGGAAAACCAAACATTCCGCCAAAACTTTTGAATATCAGATTTAAGGCCATCCCATAAAAAATATTTCTTCACCCTGTGGTAAGTTTTTAAAAATCCTGAGTGTCCTCCTAAAGGAGAAGTGTGCAATTCCAAAAGAATCTTTTTTTTTAGTTGGAAATTCTTACAAAGATATAAGTGATCTTTGTACCATAAGGAATCACTTTTCCACTTAAATGTATCACCTGTATTTCAGATCTTTATGCAACTTTTGAATGAGGTCCATACATCTTTGTCCTTCTTCTCATTCATCTCTTGTTTTGTTATCCAATCAAGTTGATAATAGAAAATGCACAATTGAATGCTTCCACTCTATCATTCTTTTCCGGAGAGTGCATCCGGCAACAACATTTAGCTTCCCTTTTTTGTAGATGATTTCAAAGTGATAACCCAACATCTTTGTGACCCATTTTTTCTGCTCTTTTGAAGGTAGCCTTTGTTCCAAAAAGTGTTTAAGACTATCATGATCAATTTTACCTTGAAGTGTCTTCCCATTAGGTAAGGTCACTATTTCTTTAGTGCATGTAGTATTGCCAAGATTTCCTCCTCATAAATAGATTTTTGTAAATAATTTCCTTTGATTGGATGACTTTCAAAAGCAATGGGTCTTCCTTATTGCATTAAAACAACACCAATTCCATTTCCTGAGGCATCACATTCCACAATAAAGGTTTTTGTGAATTCTCGCGTATCTAAGACTAGTGCTAGGCATATTTCCTCTTTAAGATGTTCAAAGGCCTTATTTGCTTCAGGAGTCCATGAAAATGCATCTTTCTTCAATATTAATGTTGTTAGAGGTGGTGCTATTCTCCCATAATTATTAACAAAATTGCAATAATACCCTATTAACTGGAGAAATCCTCACAACTGCTTTATGGTTGTGGGGAATTTCCATTCCTTAATGGCTTTAATTTTGTTAGGGTCTACCTTACAATTTTGGAGATACACATGACCCAGATATTCCATCTCAGACTCCAAAGAAATATTTGATTTTTTTTGCATATAATTATTTCTCCCGCAATAGTTTGAGCACCTCGTCAACATGTTCAACATGATCCTCCAAGACTCGCTAGATTAGTATATCATCAAAAATACTAGCACAAATTTTCTAAGGAAGGGTTTGAAAATGGAATTCATCAACCCTTGAAAATGTATAAGGTTCATCGGTAAGGCGATATTAAAAGGCATGTTGACACAAATTCATAATGACCCTCATGAGTTTGCAATGATGTTTTTGGAATATCTTCAGTATTCACTCTAATTTGATGATACCCTGAACGAAGATCCAATTTGGTAAAATATATTTTTCCATGTAATTCATTCAATAATTCATCAATCACAGGAATGGGAAATTTATCTTTAATGGTGAGCTTATTGAGCTTCCTATAATCCGGACACATGTGCCATGATCCATCCCTCTTATGTACCAATACTACAGGAGCAGAGAAATAAATTTGAATAGGTTGAATGATACTTGCCTCTAACATTTCTGCAATCATACGTTTAATTTCGCTCTTTTGGACATAAGGATATCTATAAGGCCCGATGTTTGGAGGAACACTTCCTGGAATCAAATGAATAGCATGATCATGATCAAGAATATGTGGGAGTCCTTTTGGAGTTTCAAAAACCTTGGAGTGATTGTCCAAGACTTCTTAGAGATCTCCAGAAATAAATTATTTTGATGTTGGAACTTCTATTGAGCATAATTGTGCAATTATGCCGCGTTTTTCTTTATTTAGAAGATTTTTCATGACATTAGAGCCTATTATCTTTCCCGCTCCACGCACTACCCCGTAATTCGACTTCCTTTCCTTCTGAAAAAAATTTCCAGAAAAGTTCTTGAAAATTAAAAGCTACCGTCCCCAAAGTTTGTAACCATTGTACTCCTAGTACAACATTAGCACCTCCCATAGGAATGGAAAGCATTGGAATGGTCAATACATATTCCCCCATGGTTAGCTTGATATTATGGAATTTTCCAGAGCAATTTATATTTCCTCCATTTGCAACCATCTCTTGACATTCTGGTGCTGGGTATAGGAAACAATTTAATTCCTTGGCTACCTTACAATGAATAAAATTATGGGTGCTACCTGAATCAATCAACACTATTACCTTTTTCTTCTTGATATGTTATTCTATCTTGAGAGTTTGAGGAGTGGTAATTCCTTCTATTGCATTACACAATATGGTTGGATTCATTTCTTCCACTTCTACAGCTGGTTCCTGGTGTATATCCTCTTCTTGTTCATTTTCTCCTTCCTCCACACAATCTATGTAAAATAATTTCTTCTCAACACACTTATGACCTTTAGTGTATTTTCTATCACAACTATAGCAAAGCCCTTTTTCTCTTTTTTATTCCAATTTTTGTGGTGTCAACCTTGTAGTTTGTGGAAATATAGGCATATCAATACTTCCTTCTTTATAGACTTGAGTGGTAGGCTTCCTTGTCGCCATAATTTTACATTCAACTTTTCTTTCCGACCTAAATGCCTTCTCCAATGAGTCCGGTTCCAAAACATGAACTTTATGTTGGATGTTATCCTTTAAAGTGCCTATGGAGAGATCGATCCTATGTTCCTCTAGAATATCAGTTACCCTTATATTCAATTTTTGGAAGTACTCAATGTGCTGGCCCACTAAACCCTTTTGTTTGAGATTTATCAATTGGCTGAAGAAGATGTTGCTCTTTGTATCCTCATAATGTACTATCATTTCCTTCGTAAAAATTGACCAAGTGACAAACTTTTTTACGGGAGAAAAGACATCGATACCATACAGATGTATTTTGTTCTAAATGTAAAGTTGCAATGCGTACCTTTTGTGTGTTTTGCACGTTATGGAGATCAAAATATTGCTCCATATGTAGTGTCCATGTTACAGGATCCTTTCCATCAAACTTCCTCATATCCATTTTTGGAATATGGTGGTTCTTCCCGCCAACATTAGAGTTTATGAAATCACAATTAACATTTTTTTTGTTCTCATCATGAGGTTCTTCTATTATCTTTTCACCATTAGGAAAAAATTCTTGTATCAACTTTGTCAAACCTTCTATGTCTACTTTTAGATCATTATTTATGTTTTCCATGTTGTCTTTCATGTCATCCATCTTAGCTTCCATGCCAACTTCCATGCCATCCATCTTGGCTTCCATGCCTTTCTTCAAAACTTCCATTTCATCTTTTGTTGCTCTTTGCGGAAGTGAAATTTGTTGCACTTCCTCTTGTAATTTTGATAGATCAGGTTGCAATTATTCATCTTCATGAGTCATAATAGAGCCTTCTGAAGGCTTAATGGCTATTGAATTATTTTTACGGGGCATATTTTAGAGCCCAATACTGATATCTATTCTACAATATGCACTTGGAATCAATTCAAATTTATTCTTCAAACAAGACTTATGCAATCCGGAAAAAATACACACATTTTTCTTGCTTTTGAGGAGCTCAATATTGAAATTGTATTATCTCTGTGATTCAAGCACTTCAATATTTGAATTTAAGTACCAACGTAGCCCTCTAAATTATCTTTCGAATTCCATAGGTTTGAACTGATTTGGATTCTCTAAGACAATGTTGTGTCCAATCTCCCACAATGACCTAATTATGGACTGGTTCAGTAGAGTGAAATTGTATGACTTTCCACGTGTCACTGTTTCATCCTTTGGCTTTAAAATTGATAGAAACGAAACTACAGTCCGTTTACTTGTGACCACTTTTTACGACACTCCAATCCGATGCTCAGAGAGAGAGTTATGAAGATTTTCCCACGATCACCTCTTTCAGATGAAATTTAGGAGCCTGAAAAAGAACTACCTTCTACAGATCATATCTCCAAAAATTTTGTGAACCAAGATTTGAAAGTTTTTGAATATTTTCCTTAGGATTTTGTCTTCACACCCTAAAAATTTCAGCTTCTAAAACTTCGTATAAAAAATGTTATAGTGCAAATTTCAAGATGACCTGTGTAGGACCTTGAAAAAAGACCTAACTTCCACAGATCATATCTCCAAAAATATTGCGAACCAAGCTCTGAAATTTTTTGAAGATGTTCCTCAACATTTCTTCTTTACACCCTTAAACTTTTAGCTTCTGAAACTTTGTATAAAAGAAGTTATAGCGAAAATTCCATGATGACCTGTTTGGAGCAGCGAAACCCTGGAATCTAAAGCTCTGATACCAAATGTTGTGTAACCAGCTCCAAAAATAGAATAAAGGAGATATCAACGCCTTAGAAATAAGCCACTTCGAGGGGGAAACCTCCAATACATTACAAAAATGAAAAATTATTGGATGATACAATTTACAAAACCTCCTTTCTATATATAGGAGTCCATGGGGCCATAATGTAATCCTAGTGGGCCACAATGTAATCCTAGCCGACCTAACAATAATAATTTAAGGGCACAATAATAAAAAAATGGGGGTTACAAGGGTACAATAATAACAATAAGGGGGTTACACTAATAACAATAAGGGACTATACCAGTAATATAGGGACCTAACACTTTACCTTTGATGTGTTTTATATCCATATCAAATTCACTCAAGAAAGATAGCCACCTAGCTTTCCTAGCATTCAAGTCTGGTTGACTGAAGAAATACTTTAAGCTGATGTGATCTGTCATCAACACAAATTTCTTTTCCAGAAGGTAGTGTCTTCACATCTTGAGAGTGTGTATTACAACAGCTAACTCAAGATCATAAACATTATAATTATGTTCATGCTTGTTAATTTTTCTAGATTCATAGGCTATAACAAGATTTTCTTGTAATAGTACTCCCCCAAATCCTTCTCCATAGGCATCTCTGCATACTACAAACTCCTGATTTGGGTCAATAATATTTAGAATAGATTTTGTAGTAAGTTTCAGTTTTAACTGCTCGAAGATATTCTGACATTTTTTATTCCATTCAAATTTTACTCCTTTCCTTTGCAAGGGAGTAATGGGATAGGCTAAGGGTAAAAATTTCTCTACAAACCTCCTGTAATACTGTAACGTCTCTTCCTTTTCACCCAATTTTTTTTTTTCTCTTTTGGTAATATAATTATGTTCCTCTATTGACCACAGCTATTCAGATATGCCATCAAACTTCACCCTTAATGAATTTCGATTAAACAGGGTTTTCCTGTTCCTTCAATTATTACTATATATATATACTTCGCTAACTATCATAGTTTTCTTTTTTCATAAGTTTTTGTGGCCTTGTTGTATATATATATATATATATATATATATATATATATATATATATATATATATTACTCGCATATAATTCATATGATTACTTTCATACCTAGAATGTACTACATATGAATTACAAATTTCCACGCAACCCTTATAGGGTTTCACTATACCTACGCTTTTGATTTCGTGCCATCACTATGTCATACCCTCGTGGGTTATATGCTTGATATATTATTCATTTGTATTTATATCATCGTACCCTTCCAAGAGCCATAATACTATGTATTAAGTTCGACTTATCCAAATTTCTGAAATGGTCTATTTCTAATTGGAATCGTATATCTTTTCTGTGAGTTTATTACCTCTTTGCGGCCACTGTTTCCAATGTGTGATTATTGTATTCGTATCACCATGAATATACCACGTGCCTTCAACTGGGATGAATGATCTGTGGAGAGAGGTGACATTGAAATCGTTGTACTTGTTTTTATTCGTTGGCAAGATGGAATTTATGTGTTTGGCATTGGTAACCTCGTCGCAATCTCCGTGTCAACTTGGATTGATGGTCCTCTGGTAGTTTTTAATTGTTGTGATTTTTTGACAGAACTCTGGGCCACACTTACATGCAAGGGTTTGTTTTTTTATGTTTTTATATTATGCAACGTATATCTGCTCATTTATGCTCGCCGACGATGTGATATGATTTGAGTACTGTGAAATTGATTTCAATGGATTTTCATTAATGTTGTTGTACAGTTATGTATTGAGTTTTGATTTCGCCAACCGATCCACGTACATACCCTCGATCTGAGGACACATGGATGGTGGATATGGAATAAGGTCAGTGAGGTTTTTGTTCTTTGATTTGAGGAAATTGTATTAATCTCTGTATCTTTCATGAGATTGTTCTTTTGCCCTTCATTCTTCCTTACCGACTCCTGGAGGTTCAGACTCTACTCGTTTTGGTGAAACCACCCGTCATGCATTCACAAGCCTCTTGGCGTAAAGATTCCCTCATCACATTTGTCATTCAGGTGCGTAGTCTTGGTCATTTCCATGGCTTAGTCTGTGAATTTTCTCTCTGTGCAAAAATATATTTATACGCTCTCCTTATCAGTATATATACTTTTGATTTCTGGCACTAGATCAGTGGTTTATTTTTTCCAACATTTTTTCCGTTTAAACTTGTAAGGCCGTCTCGGTCTAATATGAATCAATCTCCTATTTCATTTTTTTTTTCTGTCGCGTTTGATTTTACCTCCACAACTACTTCTCTCATTACGTTTAGACTCCCTTGCAAAATTTGTGGAGCTAACGCTGAATCAATGTCTGGTAGGAATTATATCGTATGGTTTTCTATGGCCATACTCATTTTATTTGAGTCGAATTACCCTAGCTCTAAGCATCTCCCTTTAGTCGAGCAATTGATACCCTAGGTATACAATCGATTCAACTTTAACATTTCACCACTATGTTCTTTCATTCCAGGTGAATGTCATGGTAGTCGAAATTTTAATACCAATTAATTCTCTCTTTTGTAGGTCGTTTGGAAGCACATGGTTTCAAATTTCGAGGTAACCATTTGTTTTTCTGCCCGGTTTTAATATGTTAATTATGTGTGAAATTCCTATCGATTAGTTATTACGTATTTCTCATGTTGCTCTCATTTTGGTTTAGGTAAATTTGAATCCCATTCAGAATTACCTCCACTGGTATTTAGTTAATTTGTATTTCACTCGGAATTGACTTCACCCCACACTGAAATTTCAGGTCGGTATTGACAACGTCTTCGTTGGAGTGTAACTAGATTCTCGCATTGTTAATATACATACTTTGTTCAGAAAATTCAAGTCTTATTGTCATAAGAATTTGCTACTGTAATAATAATTTTTTTTTCAGAGAATTGGACTTTAAAAAAAAATCTTGACGATATAGTTCTCGGGATAAAATGTTTTGTGTGAATTTGTTATGGAACAAGACAGTCTCGTTTTATAGGTTTTGTTCAGGAATTGATACACACACACACATATATATATTCCGTCTCGGTTCATAATGGCAGATTAATGATAAACCCTGGTGGTTTCCAGATCGCTATTTCATGTTAATACTCATGTTAGGTTTGATTTCTACTACAACTACCTCTTTCAATATACTTGATGGAATTGATAAGTTTCATTGTCTTGATTTACCTTTCTGTTCCCTCCTAATTGTAGTAATATAAATGTATATATGTATATATGCTAAAGGAGTTTACAAAATCTGCTATAGTCTAGTAACTCCTGACTATGTATTGACAGTTTCAACTTAGTCTATGTATTCATGTATAATCTACTATTTCAGCGGTAGAAATCTCCTTCTACTTCTTGATTTAAGATTTTCATATATTGTTTACTTCTGTCAACAATAATAGACTTTAGAATTTTTTTTTTTTTTTTTGATGTAAAATATTCAATAATTCTAGTTTTCTAGTTAAACCCTCTAGCCAGAAACTTATTAAGATTTTGTGGGTGAAATATTTGTTATTCCCAATAGCTTATAAATCTTTTCTACAATTCATATAAATTTTATTATATTTATTTTCCAGTATAGTATTCAATTTGGACATTTCACCAGTAAAAGATGTCATCAATGCCCTAGTTTATGTATATTTCTCAGACCAGAATTATTTACAGGTTCATCTAAAAATAATTACTCACTCTCTGATGTTTGAATATGTCTAGCTTCGATAACTGAACTTATCTCTCAGATCTTTTCTTGTGGTAGAGGGTTAATCTATGTATATATACATGCATAGTTACTTCAGAAAATATACAGATCTGCAATGTTTATACAGTACTTAACATTTCTAGCTTCCACTTATTTCATAAATGTTTTTCTAGTGCATGCTTATTTAGATTTATATTTGAACAAAAGAAGACTAAAGTTACACATTTATAGATTATGGGGTTAACATAAATCTCCAGATTTAAACCAGTCACCGGTTTAGAGCTTCTGGCTGATTTTCCACATAATTCTTGTGCCTACAACTATGCAGAACTGAGAGGATTTAATTCTTCTAACAGTTCTGTAAATGTATGGAACACAAGAAAAAAAAACAATACAAGTAATATGCTTCTACAATCATTAATCCTACTACATAACAACAAGTAATTCAACCATTCATAAACACTATGGCCATACCACTTCTGAAATTGACCAATCCTCCCAACCTTAGAGTCCCTCTATCTCTAGAACTCACCTCCGAGTTGAGATCCCCTCCCAGAACAGACCAACCCCCAATCGGTTCTGAAATATCTTATTTAAGCTTTTTCTCCCCAAAGCCTGTTTCTAATTCTGCGTCCAGAATTACAGGATGATTTTCTTCCTGTTTGCCTAGGCTTCCCTTATTTAGGGACTTTTAAAGCTGCTTTATGCTTTTCCCAGCTTTTTACCTCTTCCCAACTACTCTCCACCTCATTAGGGAAAACTAGATTTTTCCTCAAAAATCTAATTTGGAAATAAATTCTTTCAAGCATTTTTGAAAGATTTTTGGGGAAAGTCTTAGCCTCTTTCCATACCTCATGGATTTGGCAAGTGATCTCATAATTATCATTTGGTGAATATGCACAGAATTATTTTATTTATTTTTCATAATTAAATACTTAATTAAATCCACAAAATACTTATCCATTGGGGTCCACTCCCCTTTGGATTAAAGTTCAAATCTCCAACTTGAAGGAATCATAAAACTAGGGGTGTTACATATTCCCCCTCTGAAAGCAAACACCGTACTCAGTGTTGACAACTAACTACTAGAGCTCATTTTTCAAACAAATATGGATATTTTTCCATCATCTCAGCTTCTCTTTACCATGTAGCGTCTTCAGTAGTAAAGTGCTTCCAGTGCACCGTTACTCTTGCTACTGTTCGGTTCCTCAATTCAGTTTCTTCCCGCTCCAATATTTGAAGCCGCTATGGAAGGAACTCCTCTTCTGGTTCCACCTGTATCACATTCCAATCAACAATGTGAGAAGCATAATGTATATATATTTTTAATAATGAAACATGAAACACATCATGAATTTTAACATGGGGCGGTAATGCCAGCTTATAAGCCACCGGTCCCACCCTTTCTAACACCTCAAAAAGCCCACAAAATCTAGGAGCCAATTTTGCACAACTTCTAGCATAAAGTGTGCTCTTTTTGGGTTTAATACACAAATACACATGATCACCCACTTTTAATTCATGATGCACCCTCTTCTTATCAACATATTTTTTCTGTCGATCTTGTGTTGTCTCGATGTTTCTTTGTATTTGTTTAACAATTCTTTCCATCTCTTGTAAAGCATCTGGCCAGAACATTAGCTTATCCTCAGGTTGGCTCCAACTCAAAGGAGTACGACACTTTCTTCCATAGAGTGCTTCAAATGGACTCATTTTGATGGAGGATTAATAGTTTTTATTGTAGGAAAATTCACCTAAATGAAAGTAGTCTTTCCATTTTCATGGCCTATCCATCACATACATTCTCAACATATCCTCCAAAATCTGATTTGTCCTCTCTGTCTGACCGTCCATCTGAGGGTGATAGGCAGTGCTAAAATTCAGATTAGTGCCCATGCCCCCAAATAGGCCTTTCCAAAAGGCTGCTATGAATTTAGCATCTCTATCTAGAACAATCATCTTTGGACCTCATGTAGCCTTACTATTTCTTTTAGGAACACATCCTCTACTTGGGTTGTCCCAAAAGTATATTTCATAGGTATGAAGTGTGCAGCTTTTGTTAAAGTGTCTACCACTACCATCACTGAGTCATGCTGGTATTTGGTTCTTGGTAACCCCGTTTATGAAATCTATAGAAATGGTGTCCCATTTCCATTCTGCAATTGGAAAGGGATTTAGAAGACCAGCATGATGTTGATCCTCAACTTTAACTAGTTGACACTCCATGCATCTAGCTAGATATTCTGCTACATCTTTTTTCATTCCTAGCCAAAATTTTTTTTTTTTTAAAGCTGTTAGCATTTTCTGATATCCAAGATGTCTTACATACGGATGTTTATTATATTCATCCAGGATTTATTTTTTCAAAGTTTCCACATTGGGGATGTACAATCTGTTTTTGTAGCAGATCAGCCCTTTTTGGTTTTGAGTGTATTCAGCCATTTCTTTCCTTAGTATTTTCACTTGTAGATTCTCATAATTTGGATCTTGGTCCGCTACCTTTTTCACTAGTTCTTCTAAATCAAAACTAACACTGCTTCCAATGTTGCTTATGTTTTGGCAAGCATTTCTGCTTAGTGCATCAACAGTTTTTTTTTCTTTCCCTCTGATATGTTTTATGTCTATATCAAATTTACTCAGAAAATACAGCCATCTGGCTTGTCGAGCATTCAAATAAGTTTGGCAAAAGAAGTATTTAAGGCTAATATGATCAGTCATCAATGTAAATTTCTTTCCAAGAAGATAGTGTCGCCACATTTTCAAGGCATGGATTACCACAACCAATTCCAAATCATATGCACTATAGTTCTGTTCATGTGTCTTAAGTTTCCTAGACTCATATGTAATAACATAATTTTCTTACAACAGAACTCCTCCCAACCCCTCTCTACAGGCATCCGTACACACAACAAATTCTTTACCAAGATCTGCAATCTTTAGTATAGGGGCTGTAGTGAGTTTTAATTTTAATTGTTCAAAACTGTTTTGGCATTTTTCAGTCCACTCAAATTTGACACCTTTTCTTTGTAGTGAAGTTATGGGATATGATATTGCAGAAAATCTTTCCACAAATCTACGATAATAACCTGCAATTCCCATAAATGATCTCACTGCTGAAACATCAGTTGGCACTGACCATTCTCTAATAGCATTTATCCTTTCACGGTCAACAACCAACCCTTGCTCAGAAATAATATGTCCCAAGTATTGGATCTTGTCCTTGTAGAATTCACATTTACTAAATTTGGCATATAGCTAGTTTTCTTTCAACGTTTGCAACACTATCCTCAAGTGCTCTTTGTGCTCCTCCTCACTTTTTGAATAAACTAAAATATCGTCTATAAACACTAGTACAAATTTATCCAAGTACTTGTTTAAAACACTGTTCATTAAGCACATAAAAGTCACAGGGGCATTTTTCAACCCAAAAGGTAGGACTACAAATTCATAGTAACCATACCTGGTTCGAAAAGTTGTTTTACTAATGTCTTCCTCCTTAATTCTGAGCTGGTGATAATCAGTCCTTAGATCAATCTTAGAAAATACTGAAGCTCCTCTTACTTGATCAAAAACATCATCAATTTGGGGCAAAGGGTATCTGTTTTTAATTTTCAACTTATTCAGCTGACGATAGTCAATACACATTCTAAAGTTTCCATCCTTCCTTTTCACAAACAACACCGGTGCTCTCCAAGGAGACACACTCGGTCTGATATAACCTTTATCTAGCAATTTTTTCAATTGCATTTTCAGTTCCATGAGTTCAGGGGGACTCATTCGATAAGGGGCTCTAGAAACAGGTGTTGCTCGAGGCACCAAATCGATTGAAAAGTCAATCTTGCTTTTGGGGGGAAGATGAGGAATCTCATCTGGAAAAACTTCCTTAAACTCTCTTACTACTCGCAGAATGTCCAGTAGGTTTTCTTTAGGTTGATGTCCTGATTCTTCGACATGTACTGCATATACTTGATATCCTTTCCTAGTTGTTATTTTTAATTCCAGTGCTGATATTTGTCTTATAGAGATTGGTTTTAGTTTCCCTTGAGAATAAAAGGTTTCCCTTCCTCATCTATGCAATGCAGAGTTTTACCCCAACAGTTCATCATAGCCTTTCTCTTTTCCAACCAATCCATTCCTATCAACAATTCATATGAACCTAAGGGTAGAATGTTTAAATTTACTTCTGTCTGAAAATAATTTAATTTAATTGCTGTTTGAGGTCACTTATGAGTTACTTTCCTCTTGGTGCCAGTGGCTAACTAGACCAACCAAGGCTGCTGAAAATTTTCAGTCTTGAGATTGCATTTTTCTACAACTTGTGGACTAATGTAACTCAAAGAAGCACCTGGATTAATTAAAACTGTAACAGATTGGTCAGGAATCTTACCTTCCATCTCAACCATGGTAGCTTGGTGTTCTTCTTGTTGATTCTCCAAGGCTGTACTGATAGTAGGTATATTTCTTACTATGTCATTTACTGTGGTAGCTTCTCGATCCATCATAATCATCTGAATGTTTTGGTGGGGACAATCCCTCAACAGATGAGGTTATCTGCAACCCCAACATTTCAAAAGCTCCCTCATTTTAACTGTTCCTTCCTTCTTATTATCTCCATCTAGTTGTTTGGAACCAACTTGGGACTGGTTAGTTTGACTTTCTTTTGGTTTATTAAATTTTTTCCGCTGATGATCCCTACCAAAGTTCTTTAAGTAGGCTAGTTTATGTTTCTTTCCTTTGATTTCACCTTTTTTTACCCAGCCTTTACCATGCTCACCCTTTCCTTTAAATTGTTGGTAGCATAATCTAGCTTTCCTCACTTCTTCGTCCATAGTTTTTGGATTATCAAACTCGATCTTCTCCTTGTACATAGCAGGGAAAAAGTTCAAAATCCTTTTCACCTTTGCCTTCTCTTCTTGAATGTAAGGGACATGCCTTAACAGATTTGTAAACTTGGTGAAAAAATCATCGATAGTGAGCTGTCCCAATCTGAGTTCATGGAATTCCTTTGCTTTATCATCATAATAATGTTCGTTCAAATAGCGGTTTTTAAACTTGATTTGGAAATCTTCCCAAGTCACTGTTTTTTCATCAATGGCATGGACCATTTTCGTCTTGTCCCACCATAAGGTAGCCTTACCTTGTAGCTGGTAGACAACTAATCTGGCCTTTAGATTGCTTTCATATTCATAGACCTGGAAATACTTAATCATATTCAACAACCAGGCCTTAGCATCTTCCTCCTCCCCATCATAGGAGGGAGGTTTGATCTTTCGAAATTCCCCCAGTAATTCCTTTTTCTGCTTATACTGATGTCTAGTAGTGTCATCTTCCTCAGAATCATCAGAGAACTTGTCTTTCTTCCTCTTTCCAGACCCTTCACCTTCTTGGCTATTCCGGAAAGTCAACTCTCTGATGAGCTTTTCTTGCTCCTCACTAGCTAATGATAGTCTGTCATTCTGGCTTCTTAGCTCAGCCATCTCTCATTGCAAACTGTGCAACATAGCCATCACCAGAGTGTTGGGATCTGGTGTATTATCTTCATCATGCAGATCAACATAAATTTCATCACCTTCAACCGTTTGAATTTTCTATTTCAGCACCACTATACACTAAACAACACATATCAGTAACAAAAAAAAAATTCAACAAGAAATAATTTATACAGTGAGCACAACAACAACCCAGTTTTATTTGACATGAGCACTGATACCATTTGTAACGTCTCTTCCTTTTCACCCAATTTTTTTTTTTTTTTCTCTTTTGGTAATTTAATTCTGTTCCTCTATTGACCACAGCTATTCAGATCTACTATCAAATTTCACCCTTAATGAATTTCGATTAAACAGGGTTTTCCTGTTCCTTCAATTATTACCATATATATATATATATCTATATCTATATCTATATATATATATATATATATATATATATATATATATATATATATATATATATATACTTTGCTAACTATCATAGTTATTTTTTTTCATAAGTTTTTGTGGCCTTGTTGTATATATATATATATATATTACTCGCATACAATTCATATGATTACCTTAATACCTAGAATTTACTACATATTAATTACAATTTTCCACACAACCCTTATAGGGTTTCACTATACCTACGCTTTTGATTTCGTGCCATCACTATGTCATACCCTCGTGGGTTATATGGTTGATATATTATTCATTTTTATTTCTATCATCATACCCTTCCAGGAGACATAATACTATGTATGAAGTTCGACTTATCCAAAGTTCTAAAATGGTCTATTTCTAATTGGAATCATATATCTTTTTTGTGATTTTATTACCTCCTTGCGGCCAATATTTCCAATGTGTGATTATTGTATTCGTATCACCATGAATATCCCACGTACCTTCAACTAGGACGAATGATCTGTGGAGATAGTCGACATTGAAATCGTTGTACTTGTTTTTCTTCGTTGGCAAGAGGGAATTTATGTGTTTGGCATTGGTAACCTCGTCGCAATCTCCGTGTCAACTTGGATTGATGGTCCTCTGGTATTTTTTAATTGTTGTGATTTTTCGACAGAAATCTGGGCCACGCTTACATGCAAGGGTTTGTTTGTTTACGTTTTTATATTATGCAACGTATATCTGCTCATTTATGCTCATCGGCCATGTGATACGATTTGAGTAATGTGAAATTGATTTCAATGGATTTTCATTAATGTTTTTGGATGGTTATGTATTGAGTTTCGATTTCCCCAACCGATCCACGTACATACCCTCGATCTAAGGACACATGGATGGTGGAGATGGCATAATGCCAATTAGGGTTTTTTTCTTTGATTTGAGGAAATCGTATTAATCTTTGTATCTTTCATGAGATTGTTCTTTCGCCCTTCATTCTTCCTTACCGACTCTTGGAGGTTGAGACTCTACTCGTTTTGGTGAAACCGCCTGTCATGCATTCATAGGCCTCTTGGTGTAAACATTCCCTCATCACATTCGTCATTCAGGTGCGTAGTCTTGGTCATTTCCATGGCTTAGTCTGCGAATTTTCTCTCTGTGCAAAAATACATTTATACGCTCTCCTTATCAATATCTATACTTTCGATTTGTGGCGCTAGAGCAGTGGTTTATTTTTGCCAACATTTTTTCCATTTAAACTTGTAATGCCGTCTCGATCTACTATGAATCAATCTCCTATTTAAATTTTTTTCTGTCGTGTTTGATTTTTCCTCCACAACTACTTCTCTCATTATGTTTAGACTCCCTTGCAGAATTTGTGGAGCTAACGCTAAGTCAATGTCTCGTAGGAATTATTTTGTATGGTTTTATGTGGCCATACTCATTTTATTCGAGCCGAATTACCCTGGCTCTAAGCATCTCCCTTTAGTCGAGCAATTGATACTTTAGGTATACAATCGATTCAATTTTAACATTTGACCACTGTTTTCTTTCGTTCCAGGTGAATGTCATGGTATTCAAAATTTTAATACCAATTAAATCTCTCTTTTGCAGGTCGTTTAGAAGCAAAGGGTTTCAAATTTCGAGGTAACCATTTGTTTTTCTACCCGGTTTTAATATGTTAATTCTGTGCGACATTCCTATCGACTAGTTATTACGTATTTCTCACGTTGATCTCATTTTGTTTCAGGTAAATTCGAATCCCATTCAGAATTGCCTCCACTGGTATTTGGTTAATTTGTATTTCACTCGGAATTGAATTTTCCCCACACTGAACTCCAAGGTCGGTATCGACAACGTCTTAGTCGGAGTGTAACCAGACTCTCGTGTCATTGATATACATATTTTGTTGAGACAATTCAAATCTTATTGTCATAAAAATTTGCTACTGTAATAATAATTTTTTTTTTTTTTCAGAGACTTGGACTGTTAAAAAAAATCCTGACGATATAGTTCCCGGGATAAAATGTTTTCTGTGGATTTGTTATGGAACAAGATAGTCTCGTTTTATAGTTTTTGTTCAGGAATTTATATATATATATATATATATATATATATATATATATATATATATATATATATATATATATATATATATATATATATATATATATATATTCCGTCTCGGTTCATAATTGAAGATTAATGATAGACCCTGGTGGTTTCCAGATCGTTATTTCATGTTAATACTCACGTTAGGTTTTATTTCTACTGCAACTATCTCTTTCAATTTATTTGATGGAATTGATAAGTTTACTTGTCTTGATTTACCTTTCTGTTCCCTCCTAATTGCAGTAATATAAATGTATATATGTATATATGCTAAAGGAGTTTACAAAATCTGCCATAGTCTAGTAACTCCTGACTGTGTATTCACAGTTTCCACTTAGTCTATGTATTCATGTATATTCTACTATTTCAGCAGTAGAACTCTCCTTCTACTTCTTCATTTAAGATTTTCATATATTGTTTACTTGTGTCAACAATAATACACTCTGGAATATATATATATATATATATATATATATATATATATATATTTGATGTAAAATATTCAATAATTCTAGTTTTCTAGTTAACCCCTCTAACCAGAAACTTATTTAGATTTTGTGGGTGAAATCTTTGTTATTCCCAACAACTTATAAATTTTTCCTGCAATTCATATAAATTTTCTTATATTTATTTTCCAGTAGAGTATTCAATTTGAATATTTCACCAGTAAAATATGTCATCAATTCCCTACTTTATGTATATTTCTCAGACCAAAATTATTTACAGGTTCATCTAAACATAATTACTCACTCTTCGATGTTTGAATATGTCTAGCTCCGATAACTGAACTTATCTCTCATATCTTTTCTTGTGGTAGAGGGTTAATCTATGTATATATACATGCACAATTACTTCAGAAAATATACAGATCTGCAAAGTTTATAAAATACTTAACATTTCTAGCTTCCACTTACTTCATAAATGTTTTTCTAGTGCATGATTATCTAGATTTATATTTTAACAGAAGCAGACTAAAGTTACACATTTATAGACTATGGGGTTAACATAAATATTCAGATTTAAACCAATCACCATTTTAGAGCTTATGGCTAATTTTTCCCATAATTCTTGTTCCTACAACTATGCAGAACTGAGAGGATTTAATTCTTCTAACAGTTTTGTAAACGTATGGAACATAAGGAAAAAAAACAATACAAGTAATATTCTTCTACAGTCATTAATTCTACTACATAACAATAAGTAATTCAACCATTCATAAACACTATGGCCATACCACTTCTGTAATTGACCAATCCTCCCAACCTTAGAGTCCCTCGATCTCCAGAGCTCACCCCCGAGCTAAGATCCCCTCCCAGAATAGACCAACCCCCAATCTGTTCTGGAATAGCTTATTTAAGCTTTTGCTCCCCAAATCATGTTTCTAATTCTGTGTCCAGAATTACAGGATGCTTTTCTTCCTGTTTGCCTAGGCTTCCCTTATTTAGGGACTTTTAAAGCTGCTTTCTGCTTTTCCCAGCTTTTTACCTCTTCCCAACTACTCTCCACCTCGTTGGGGAAAACTAGATTTTTCCTCAAAAATATAATTTGGAAATAAATTCTTTCAAGGATTTTTGAAATATTTTTGGGGAAAGTCTTAGCCTTTTTCCATACCTCATGGATTTGGCAAGTGATCTCATAATTCTCATTTGGTCAATATGCACAGAATTATTTTATTTATTTTTCATAATTAAATACTTAATTACATCCAAAAAATACTTATCCATTGGGGTCCACTCCCCTTTGTATTAAAGTTCAAATGTCCAACTTGAAGGAAACATAAAACTAGGGGTGTTACAAATAGCCTGCAATTTCCATAAAGGATCTTACAATTGATACATCAGTAGGTACATGCCACTCTTTAAATTTTTTTATCTTTTCGGGGTCTGCAGCCAACCCTTGTTCTAAAATAATATGTCCTAAATATTGAATTTTATCTTTGAAAGATCAAATTTTCTAAACATAGCATACAATTTGTTTTCTTTGAGAGTTTTCAAAACAATTCTGATATGCTCTTCATGCTCTGCTTCAATTTTTGAATAGATTAAGATGTCATCAATAAATACTAGAACAAACTTGTCCAAGTATTTATTTAAGACACTATTCATTAAACACGTAAAGGTGGTGAGTGCATAGGTCAACCCGAATGGTAGGACCACAAATTCATAATGTCCATACCGAGTTATAAATGCTTTTTTGTTGATATATTGATCTTTAATTCTTAACTGATGGTAACCAGTCCTTAAATCAATCTTGGAAAACATTATTGCCCCTCTAACTTCGTCAAAGAGGTCATCTACCCTAGGCAATGGATATTGATTTTTTTTTGTCAGCTTTTTTAATTGACAGTAATCAATACACATTTGGAAGGTACCCTCTTTATTTTTCACAAACAACACCAGTGCTCCCCATGGAGATACACTCAGTCTAATATAACCTTTGTCCAGCAACTCTTGTAGTTTTATTTTCAACTCCATTAATTTTAGAGGACTTATTCTCTATGGGGCTCTAGAAACTGGATTTTCTCCCCGCACTAAATCAATTGAAAAATCAATTTCTCTTTTGGAGGGTGGAAGAGGAATTTAATCCGGAAAAATATATTTAAATTCTCTTATCACTAGTAGTGTTTCTAACAGATTTTCCTCTTGTCCCAATCCCTCTACATGAACAGAATACACCTGATACCCTTTCCTAGCAATTCTCTTTAATTGAAGGGCTGAAATTTTCCTTATAGATATGGGTTTAGGTTTTTCTTTTATTATTACAGGTTTCCCCTCCTTATTAATGCAATGTAAGGTCTTTTCTAAAAAAATCATCATAGATTTCTGTATTTCTAACCAGTCCATTCCTATTAGCACATCATAAGACCCTAATGGCATAGTATTTAAATTTAATTCTTTTTGGTATCCATTCAGATTTATGGCTATTGGGGGTAAATTATGTTTTACTTTTCATTTTGTACCAGTGGATAACTGAACTAACCAAGAATGTTGAAATTTCTCTGACTTTAATTTAAAATTTTCTACCATTTGAGGACTGATGTAACTCAAAGATGCAACTAGATATATTAAAACTGTAACATATTGGTCAGAAATCATACCTTCCATTACGACCATAGTGGATTGGTGTTCTTCTTGACAATATTCTAAGGCAGTGCTGATTTTGGGGATGTTCCTGATTACATCATTAACTGTAGTTGCCTCTCTCAGTACTTGTACTGTCTTGATATTTCGATGTGGACAGTCCCTCAATAAATGAGGCTCTCCACAACCCCAACACTTTAAAGGTTCTTTCACTTTAACAATCCCTTCCTTCTTATTGTTTCCATTCATTGGTTTGGACCCAGTTTGGGATTGAGCAGTTTGATTTTCACCCATTTTATTGAACTTCTTTCTTTGCTGGTTTCTTCCAAAATTTTTCAAATATGGTGGTTTTGGTTTCTTTCCACTGAAATCACTTTTATTTGACCAATTCTTTCCTTGTTCACTTTTTCCCTTGAATTGTTGGTAACACAATCTGACTTTCTGCACCACTTCATCCATTGTTTTTAGGTTATCAAACTGTATTTTTTCTTTATAAACAGTGGGCAAACAGTTTAGAAATCTCCGTACCTTTTCCTTATCTTCTATGATATAAGGTAAATACCATAACAAATATGTGAACTTGGTTACAAACTCATCAATCATGAGCTATCCCAATTTGATTTCATGAAACTCTTTTGCCTTGTCATCATAGTATCATTCATTCAAGTATCGATTTTTAAACTTGACTTGAAAATCCTCCCAAGTCACAATTTTCTCATCAATGGCATGAACTATCTTTGTTTCTTCCCACCACAAGGTAGCCTTACCTTGCAGCTGATAAATAGCCAACCTGGCTCTTAAGTTACTCTCATATTCATAAACTTGAAAGTACTTTATCATATTCAGAAGCCATGCATCAACATATTCTTCTTTTTCTCCATCATAGGAGGGAGGTTTAATTTTCCATAATTCACCCTGTAATTCCTTCGTTTCTCTAGACTGTTGTAATGGCATCATCTTCCTTAGAATCTTCTGAGAAATTGACCCTTCCTTTTCTCTTCCTTCCGGAACCTTCCCCCTCTTGGCTGTTCCGGGAAGTCAATTCCTTTATTAATATTTCTTTCTCCTCACTGGCTAAAGATAGCCTGTCATTGTGGCTTTTAAGCTATGTCATTTCTTGTTGCATTCTATGCAACATAGCCATAAATGGAGCATTTGGATGTGGTGTGTTTCTCCCTCACCAAGATCTACATACAACCCATCTCCATCAGTCATGGTTCGCGGCTGTATTCTTCAGTATTGTTCACTGTATAGGAAAATAACATTAGCAAGATTTAAAATTCATAAAATTTTTCAACAAAATATATTTTCTATGTGAGCACATAATTTGCCCAGTGTTTTAGCTAATGATCTGATACCATTTGTAATGTCTCTCAACCTTAACAATTTATTTATTTATTTTATTATTATTATTATTTTATTTGTCTTAACTCGACGATATCTACACTTCAACTTCCTTTCTATTCGTAACAAGTTAACATTATTAATGAAAATTTTATAACCCTATTCATTTATTCTTTTTAGGGCACCTTTGGGAAGTTTATTTAACTCTTAACTCTTTGCTTGAAAATTCTTAATATAATGATTACACTTTCAACTTTTTCCAAGCCTTGCATAACTTATGGTATGAAATAATATAATTTATTTATTATTTCCTTAACTTTCACCATGCCCTTGATAAGGTGGCTATATAATTCAATACATAATTGAATGGTCCTCTTTAATTAAAGTAGATATATATATGTCCCCCATTCGTTAAACCCATACATACATTTTCTTTTTAAAATGGATACCCTTCTACAAAGTGAATTTATGTATTATACCAAAATCTAATTATTAAGCCGATTTAGTTACCCTTGAATTATATATACCTATATCAAAATCGATATAGTGCTTTTTGTCAAACTAATGTCTCTTTCGTATCTCCTTTATGTCTACTATTTCATTATAAAGACTACGAAAGGATTCTCATTATGTCTTGAATTATACACCACTTGGAATGTTCGATATTATTTTAAATCTTAAGATTTCTTGTAAATACATATATATATTTTACTCATGACATCGTTTATGTAGACGTAAAGAGTTTAGTATGATTCCACTTGGTCCTACCCCATAATGACATTCCAGAAATTGGTTTTTCGAAACTGATGACATTCTTTACAGTTGGATTTCTTTACTAAGACGTTGAGGGAGATTTTCAGTACAGTAGATGGCTTAATGCTCCCAACCTACTTCCCATTTATTGCATGTACAACTCGGTGTAAAATTTAGCTTTGATATTAGAGTTGTCAGTTAATAAATTAAACCTTACTTGGTTACGACCTTGATGTAGATTTCTCAGTACCTTCGCATTTTCAATGCCATAAATTCTTTGGCTACCGTCATACTCCTCCCATACCAAGTCACGTGACAGCCTTGGAATCTGTCAAATCGAACCCTCAATCCAAGGGACGTTCACCATCTATTGACAAATGTATATCTTAGATTAATTAGGGTTTCCAACTTAGTCTCGTTTTAAAAGTGATTTTTCTCCATCTTATCATTCTTTATTTGTTTTCTCTATCGGGAGCTTTGGTTCGTTCTCACAGTGATTTCGAACAACAGCTATGGTTTTAGTATGCCGATATTAATATCACATTTTCAAATAGTCCTCCTATTAGATTTCGCAACTGGGCAAGGGATATTTTAAACGCTGTTTAATTTACTTTGATTAGTAACTCATTGCTATTGCTTACCTTCAGCTACGCTAATGGAATCATTATTGTCCGAACAGATTGTAGTTCCATTTTGTTATGGATCCATCCGAGTTTTCTTTTTCTAAGATGTCCTCTAGTACTTTCCGCAAGTTTAATTCAAAATTTCCATTGACAAAAACTTTGGACATGGATTCTTATCTGAGTAATTGTGAGGTAACTCGACTCATCAATCATGTTACCAATTTTTCTGATTTCCTAGCTATGTAACCCATGAAAGTTTCACTTTCCTATTTCCTTTTTGAATTAATTATGTAATAGAAATTTTGTTTTCATTTTTTTTTTCGAAATTTCAATATATTAATCCCAACTTGGGACGTAGGACAATATACGAAGGAACATATATTGGGAACATAACAGCCTCAAACTCTGAGG
Organism: Pinus albicaulis; assembly: GCA_034641835.2. Classification (NCBI taxonomy): domain Eukaryota; kingdom Viridiplantae; phylum Streptophyta; class Pinopsida; order Pinales; family Pinaceae; genus Pinus; species Pinus albicaulis. The sequence continues at coordinate 1,069,164,476 of CM076581.1, read as the reverse complement.
TCACTCTTTCATCAAGTTTAATTTCATCACATATTTACAATATGTTATCTGAATTTATTCCAGTCAAGCTAACTTCTCGCTTCCCTCATTTTATTTCTCGTCACATTAATTTCCATACTTTTTATAGTGATATATATATATATTCTCAAATGGGATCTATGGTTGTGACTAATATTTGGTATTAATGTATGTAGTTAAGAAGCCTTGCTGTGACGTCAAGTTCTATTCTCCTTTTGTCTTTAAATTTTCACCTTGGATTTACTACTTCTTCCTTGTCGCACAGGTTGGTTCTTCGTCGTCATGAAGAATTCGGTGTTACCAAAATATGGAATCTTATTTAAGTTTCCTCTTGATTTTATTTTATTTGTATTCGAACTAGGTTTCCATGCCAATAGACTATACTGGTTATCATATCTTAAAACTTAAGAGATGTAAATTTATTCAACCTCCTAGCTAGTATTCTTGAATGTCATGTAATGGACTGTATAAATTCCTCTTTTTTTCTTTTTTTTTGTTTATTTCAGATTTGAATATATCCTTGGATTAGTATACTATCTTCAGTTTTTCTTTTCAAATTTGTAGCTTTAAAAATATATATATGGAAAATCCTATTCACTTGCCATCACATAATTGTGAGTTAATCTTTGTAGCTGAAATATATTGACCAGAAGGTGATATTTTGGCATGATTCATCTCTGTATAATATATATATATATATATATATACCTGTATGTGTTGATATACACATTCAACTTTTTACATCTGTATGGAACTATTTTCGAGATTGAGAAGAATCACTAATTTCTTTGATGTACCGATTTGTGTATTTTTTTTTTAATAAATAGACTCTCTAAAATTTCCCTCTTGATATCAGTTAAAGAATCAAACATATTAGTCCATGTATCTTTTTAATTCACCACTATTACTATATATTCAGGAATAAAATCTAGTTTATGGTTTTCACTACTATTTTCTTCTATCATGCATACATAGGATATTGCTTAATGTTCCAGCACCATACTACTTTGACATTTCATTACAATTCCACTTCTCTCTTAATTATTAGTGTAATATAGTAGATTATAAATGTCCTTCATTATTTAATTCAAAATTTCTTTGCTAAAAGTGGTACAGTAGTATAATAATACATGGAATTCGAGTTATAACTTTCAAATTATTTACTTCATTTCTGAAATTGATTTTATATTTCACATGAAGATATACAGATAATAAAATCAGTTGAAATTAAAATTTCCACTTACTAACTAGAATGAAAAATTCCCTGTGAGGTACTGATCTCCATATTTAAACCTATCATGAGGTTTAGACATTCTGGAAGATGGGTCTCAACAAACCATTCCCATAAAACTATACAGATTGCAGTATTTCTACCATAGAAAAATATCTTAAATGTATGGGTATTTAATAATTTAGTATATTCAAAAATAACTAAACTTACTATAATTCTACCAGGTTCACTTGGGCACATTCACCTTTTCTTTTTCTTAATCACTTTCTAATCAGATGTTAAATTACACATATGTGAAATTCATATAAATCAGAAATATACTAATTAAGTATGCATTCCAACTTCTCTGACTAGTTCCTACCAACCTTAGAGTTCTCTCTCCGTAACTCACCCACGAGCTGAGACCTTAGCTCTTAGTGCTAGACAACGCCTTGTCTATCCTGGAGAAGCTTATTTAAGCTATTCTTTCCCAAGAATGTTTCCAATTCTTGCATCCAAAAATTTCAGGATGCTTTCTTCCTGTTTTTCCTAAGCTTTCCCTCATTGAGGTACTTTAAAGCTGTCTTTTCCACTTTTTCAACTTTTTCTTCCTCTTCCCAATTAATTTCCCCTTCATTGGGGAAATTAGATGTTTATCTCCAAATATAATTTAGTTAATATTCTTTCTAAGTATTTCTAGAAGGTGTGGGAAAGTCTTATCACCTTATCCACATCCTCATGGACATAGGTTTCAGATCTCAATTGTCAATCTAGTCATTGCACACATAAATTTTCCATTTATTTTTATTAATAAAATAGAATAAATTCACACATTAGTTCTCCATTGGGGTCCACTTCCCCTTTGAACTTATTCAATTGTCAAATTAAAAAGCATAGAAACTTGGGGTGTTACATTTTTAATGAATGTTGTAATGTAACATAACCATAGATGAACATAGTAATTTAACAAAACACAACAAAGACGAATGTTTTGGAGTGAAATAATCATAGGGGAACATTATAGTCCAACATAACCCTTGAAAATTTCAATGTCATGAACATGAACCAATATCTCATTATGGAAAACAAAGTTGATGTCATTATCCAACATAAACATCAATGAATACTGTAATGTGAGGAATACTCACCACAACCAGCCATGAACCAACCACACTCATATTGAATCGTTCCCTACTAACGAAATCATGCTTAACACTAGTCAACCATTCCAAATCACCATATGAAATAACCTTTGAGGAAATTTACAAATTCATGAAACCTTTAAAGGACACAACATTCCAACATTACCATAAATCAACACAATGACTCAACATAAATCAACCATGATAAACATAAATATATGATGAAATCCAATGTAACCCTTCCCATATATCATAATGCGATAAACATAAATATATGATGAAATCCAATGTAACCCTTCCCATATATCATAATGTGATTAATATAATCTAGAAATGTAATATGAAACATTCTTGACATCACGTTATGATGACCATACCATGAATTTTTAATATGACCAACATAAATGAATCTCACAATGCGATAAATATATATCAATGTAGCATCTCAAAATAATTCTTCACCAGCATCATATTGTATTGAAATCCAACATAACACAACATCACACTGTGAGAAACATATCCCTATTTCTCGTTTGAAAAAACCCTTCACCAATATCACGTTGTGATTCCATCAAACATAACTTGACATTGCAATATGATAAATATATCCCAATGTCATAATGTCGTGTACATAGTCTAATGTTGCATGTAGAAAACATAGCTTGATGTCATAATGTGATGAACATAACTTGATTTTGTAGTGTGAAAACCATAACCAAGTGTCCTAGTGTGGTGATTATAACTTGACATTGTAGTATGAAAAACATATCTCAATATCTCATTTTTACGAAAATAAACTAACATCATTTAATGACAAACATATTTCAACATCATAATATGATGACCATAACGTGATGTCATAACTTCATGAAAAAAACTTATGTTACAATGTCATGACTATAAATCAACACTGCAATATGATGAATAAAACCCGACGTCACATATTGTCGAAAAAAAATCCAAACATGTTGATGTGTAAAATATATTCTCACATCACAACTAGTCATAACCCTTCACCAACATTGAAAAACCAATTAATTAAAAAAATTAAACATTGATATTAATATCCAAAGTGAAAAAAATGACATAATTACTTTGGAGATTAATATCAATCTTTTATTTGTGTATAAGGATAAGAATTTAAATCCCTATCATCCACATAATAATTAATAATTATTTATAATTAGATTAAAATTATGAAAAACTATTCCAAAATAGAAATGATTATAGAATAGTTACACATAAAAAGGTTTAGAGAAATATCAGAGCATAGTGGGAATTGAAATTCATGGAAATGAAGGTGCATTTAGCTCCGAGGATTTTAGAGTAGACTTTGTGTTTTCATGTGACATACTCAAGTTTAGTCGCATTGTTTTCTTTTAACACAACATTCTTTTCAAATTGTTGAGGATATTTCTATAGAAATGTATATAGATAGTGTTACAGAAAATTTATCAATGGTACTCTAGTTGAACCGTACACTTGTGTGGGTTGAAATTTTTTAGATGAAAATCAGATTTCCTAGGAAGAAACCCCTAACTGAGAGGGTACTCTTTGAATGAAATGTTTTTATTTTTGTACAATGTGGCTATGCTTGTACAAGAAATGGTATATGCTTCACCCAACAATAGATGGGGACCTATGCACACGAATCTGTAGAAGGGAAGAATATTTGTAGCTTTATCTGTTTTCTTCAATGATTTGAATATGAGCCTTCCCATTGTTGCATGAGGTTGGTGGCACTGGTCACTACTACAGAGGGGGAATTTTAATACAATATTTAAGACATTTTTTGAGAAAATTTTCTTAACTTGAGATAATAAAAAATTGTCTTTAAGTGGGTGCCTAAAATTATTGTCTTAAAAATTTTCTTTAGAAAGAAAATAGTGAATACATGTATTATTTTTTATTAAGATAAAACTGATTTTGTATTAACTTTAGACAAAAAAAGCTTGTATATTTTCTTAAATATTGTCTTTAAGCAAGTATCTCAAATTACCGCCTCAAAATTTTGTGTTTATAAGGAAAATATAGAATATATGTATTATTGTCTCTTAATATATAATTCATTTTTGTCTCTCAAGTGACAATAAATACGATGACAGACATATTATCTTTATAGAGACACTATTTCTTTAATCCCAGTTATTGTCTCTCGAGAGACTTTAAAAAATTATATTTAATATATATATATATATATATATATATATATATATATATATATATATTTGAGATATGAATCTTTTTGTTTCTTCAATAAATAAATCATGTTAGGACATGATGGATCTGAACCACCAACCTCCTGCATGTAGGTAAGGTTCTCCTCCATTGAGCTAGCACCCTTTAAAGAAATGTCTTATCTCGATAAGAAAAGATAAAAATAAAACAAAAATAATAGCATAATGTGTTACCTTATTAATGTATCGCAAATAAAAAATTACCTCCTGTCAATATGGAAATTCCAACGAAATATTGGATTTTCCTCTCTCCAAATCCATGAGCATTGATATCACCAACCTTCAATCCACCTTAGAGCTTGTTGACAACAACAATAGTTAAGGCTTCTTATTCAATGTCCTCCACAATGATCAAAATGGGATACCTCCCACGGCTGACATCTTATAATATGGTGATCATATCTATTTCATTTCTGATCTTCTTATCAACCAATAGAAGTTGCAATTTACAATAAATAAGGATTCAATTCTAGTCCTTGATAAGAAAAAATGAAAATTTAAATATGGAAAAATAGATGTTTAGCATAAGCTATTCTTAGAAATGTTCATATTTCTTTTTAATCATTAAATCATCACTCCCAATCTAGTAAAAAAACCCAAAAAAGAATTTGGGCACACAATATACAATTTCATACAAACCAACACAACCCAAAATTAACCTTGAGGGTGTATGATATGCATACTAGTAAGATGGAAGTTACTAGGAAATAATTTCACAATTTCATGAGAGCAAGGTTTAAGAACCAAACATAATTTCTTTGAACCTTGATATAACAGGGTTTCTACCTATTTGGAACCTTGCAAAGCATCAAATTTCCACCTACATTTATGGAATATTCTAGAAAAACATCAAAATTCCACCTACATATATGCCAAGTGTGTATGGTGATGAAATATTGAGGGTTTTATTTAAAAATAAGTGTGATTTTTATTTATTCTCTCTCACATTATGAGGAAAATAAATGAATAAAAACAAAAACAAAAACAAAAAGAAACTTATTTTGCATTAATCACCTTGCAATTCTTATACTCCATAAAAATCTTCTCATTATCTTTCACAAAGTGTGGAAAAATATAACCACGATCAAATTTGATCCCCTCCACAACATACATATTATTTTATGCACTTTTTCCCTCTTGAAGTGTCACAACAACTTTCCTTCCAACTTTGCTCATAGCCCCTTCTATCATTTTTCCTATTTCATAGTTATTCACAACATTCATGAAGCAACATATACTAATTTGTTGTCTTCGACCTAAGTGTTAACGTGTGTAACCATTCACATAGAACAAAATTTCCAAAAATACAAATGTTTCACAAGAAACTCCTGAACATGCTACCGTCAAGTAAGGATTAAATGATAAGGTTGGATAAGGGTGAAAATTTGAAGTTGGGTTACACTTTTTGCCCTTTTTTGAGAAAAAGCTTTCATTTTCTTCAGTTTTTCAACATTTTGCAAGTTAAAAAAAAAATTTGTTTAGAATTTCATTTTGTGATAAAAATAAAAGTTGTCAGAAATTTTGTTAGCTTTCTATTACTTATTTTTTGGAATTTTTTTTATACATATTTGTTATGTCAAATTAGCATTTCTTTGAGTGTGTGTTTTTTAACAATCAACAGATTCACAAGAATTCATGTTAATACACAATGTTGTATTCTTTGAAAATTTGTGTTTTTGAGAAACAAAATGTGTTACAACAATCTAGACAGAGTCTACTTCGGTTTCATCATATTTACAAAGCTAATGGATGCATATCATAATTACTAGAAATTTTTGAACTGATCTAATATGAAAAACTACATATTTTGAATATTTTTCATGACACAAGAAATTTCTTAACATATAAGTTATAAACTAAAAATGTAAAAGCTACCCATTAGAGACAACGGACCAATGTAATGTACCATAATTTTAAAAAAAAAATTACAATTTATTTTGGAAGATACAGAATTTTGATTTCACTAAATCACAATGACCTTCAGAAATTGTTTGCATCCATTTTATTACAAAATTAATTAAAATTAGTAAATATTTATGAAATTCCATGAAAGTTATATTTCTTGAAAGTAGATTCAATTCTGAAAATGCTTATCTTGGTTGTGACACTTAATTCAAAATTTTTCATGGAGTTTAGTCAGTCAAAAGTTGCAGAAACATATTCAGGGCTTGGCTCTACATAACTGGTGACGCGTTAGTTTGTTCGAACTCTTAAACAAAGTTTGGCCAAACTTTTTTTTTTGTTGATGGTACGTTAAGTAAAATGACAAAGTAGTTCAGCTGAGCTATTCATTAAAATTTCAGCTGAACTTGTACTTAACTTTCCGTCGGCCAGAAAGTACAGCCGAGCCCCTCCAAAAAAACATTTCGTGGCAATATAAATTGCCGCAAAACCATTCATTACTTTCGCATATTTTCGAACTTTTGGTTTTATTTTACAAAAGTCTTGATCTGATTTTGCAAATAATTTTTTTCGGTTTAAAGACTTTTCTTGGAAGTACATTCAAAGGACTTCAAAGGACTTTTCTTTGAGACACATTATTTTCGTACATTTGATCTTATTTTGCAAGGAATTTTTCTGGGTTTAAAGAATTTTCTTGGAGGTACATTCAAAAGACATTTCTCGGAGGTATGTGATACAATTTTTTGGGCTTTTTTTTTTTTGAAGTATACATTTGGGATTAATTTGGAAAGGACATTATTTGGTTTTGGGTTGAAGTAAATCTTTTATAATGATTTTTTAAAATGAGTTCTTGTGTGACTTTTTAAATGAAACTTTTTTGTAGGAATTGGAAGGAAATATTTTGAACTTCGTTTCATTTTTATAAGATATTTTTTTCTTGAATTTTTTAAAGTAGGTGTTTTGGATTGGAGTATGTAATTTTTGAAAAAAAATTAAAATAAGATTTTTTAAAATTAAATATTTTGTGATGTTTTCTTTAATTGAATTTTTGTCTAAATTTTTGAACTTCATACTCTATTATCATGGGAAATTGAAGAAATTGTACGAGAAAATATGATTGAAAAAGAGACCCTGAGAAACATAGAGAAGAGACGAGACAATCTCGCAAAATAAAGATATAAGCACTCCCAAATATTGAAGGGGAAAATCAACCTCAACTAGAAGTTGAAACATGTATGTAAATGTAAATATTATGATTTTGATATATTTAAAATTTTCCTAGTGTAAAATGTGAAGCTTAATTTTTATTTGATGAACTAATTTGAAAAATATTTTGCAATGTAAATAGAGAGAGATATTCCTCAAAATATTGATGATGAGATACAAAATTTTGAAAGAGAAAGTGAAAGAGATATTGAACCAATGATTGAAGATGGTGAAAATGATGAAAGAAATTCAAGTGAAGAAATTGAATCACAAAGTATATATATATATATATATATATATATATATATATATATATATGTTGAACACATGCATGTATTATTGAAATTATACATATATTTATTAATTTAGTTATTTATTGAATATGTAAACTTATTATGTACTATTCATTCGAATATGTATAGATGAAATCAATGTCGATGACGAGATGTTAGAAAATGTTGACACTCACACATATGGAGATAAAAAAGCTGACCATTATATACGATATCGTGTTAACTGCATTTTTGAGAAGTATTTCATAAAGGAAAATGTGACAGTTCAAGCCCAAATGTTGAAAGGTCTCCTATCATTAAGGAAATTAAAAGAAGCTATGAATTTATTGGGTATTCGAAAATCAACCAAAAATTAAAAAAAATGAAGGAAAATGTGATACAAAATATAAATAGTGATATAAATTCAATGAAAAGATCTAGACAAAAAAATGTTTTAGTTGTACGTAGAGAAATACATATAGCAGTGGTTTCATCAAGTACTAAAGAGAATCGCTTGGTAAAATCTATGGCACGAGCATTAGGAACCTCACGAAAAAATTTGCACAAACATTGGAAATTTTGGTTGCAAATAGATGTAAATGATGAACTTGCTTGTTGGAGAGCTATTTGTAGGCAACCATATAAAGATAGACTTGGAGAAAATGTTAAAAAAATAATATATGAATATTGGAAGAACAATTCGCGTGTTTCGCCAACTGCAAGGCATGTGATGCGAAGAAGAATAGCACGAAATCAGTATGAAGAACATGAAAAACATTTCTTGGAAACCACTCAGATAGAGTTGTTCAACAAGTTCAAAGAAGAGAATCGTGAAATTCATGTTTCAATCAGTGCTTTTGTTCAACAAAAACCATGGTATGTAAAACCTATCACCGTACGTGACACTTGTTGTTGCCGTTATCATGTGGAATTTGAGTTATATTATGACACATTCCTTGATTTGGTAGAACATTTTGGAAAGATTCACCTCCTCCTTCCACTATCCGTGATTTCATATTTCAAATTCTATGTGAAAGATAAAGCGATGAACTATTTTACGAAAAGAAATGTTTTGGTGGTAAAAAAATGTGATGATTGTGGAAATTTGAATAAATTTCAAAACAAATATCGTACTGATATAAATGATCAATCATTGTACAACATGAAAGTGAAATGGAAGAGATATGAATATATCCATACATTGATTCAAGGTGCAAATAGTGTTAAAAGAATTGAATTACGAGAAGAAGAAATTTTTGTGATAGAATTTTTGAGAAAGTTTGAGGCAGAAATTTACAAATACACCAAGCATTCCCATAGAGCTCGATGGCAAGACTTGCAATTCAAAAAATATCGTGAATTTTTTCCACCAGGGACCATTTTGTCAGTGATTGATTTTGCAAAAAACTACACATTTGTTCCACAAAAAGAAATTCAGAGTGAATACTATCATTCTGACCAAGTCTCCATGCTCGTCCATATTCTATATAGACATGCTGAACAAAACGTCGATCATATAGAAAGCATGAGTGAAAATCGACATATCATTAAAGAATATCACTTTTATATCAGTGACGATCGAACACATGATACATATTTTGTACAACATTGTTTTGGAAAAATTTATGATTCCTTGAAAAATCGTGGAATAACATTCAATGAACATTGGATATGGTCAGACGGATGCGCAGGTCAATTCAAATATGCATGATCATTCTTTTGGTTGTGTTGTCTTCATAAGAAAACCTGCATTAAACATTGTTGGAATTTCTTTGAGACTGGCCATGGAAAAGGAGAACATGACGGTGCAGGGGCATGCATAAAATGAGCACTTCGAAGATATCAAATGAACCCCTCTGCAAGCCGACTTGTGGACGCGAAAGAAGTTGTTCAATGGTGCATCGCTGCTCTAAGCCATGAGACTAACCGATCAAGGGAAGTGCGAAGGTACATTCAATTTAATTTTTATTGAATATCTAATTAAATAAACAATGTACATTTATCACAATGATTATCTTTGATTGTATTTTGATATCATATTTACATTCTTCTTTAAATTTTCCATATAAAGGTTTTTTTTGGCATATTGGGATCGAAGACGTAGATAGATCAATTGGAAATGACATTGAAAGAATAAAAGGGACTTGAAAATTGCATTCAATTAGAACAAAGTCGTCCAGAAATGTGTTTGCATTGGATAAAATAAAATATTTTTGTTTTTGTCCTATTTGCATAGACAACACAAAATCCAATGATGTTTGTGAAAACAAAATGTACGTAAAAGATTGGAAACATACAGAGCTAATTACAAAGGGAAAAATGTTTGTTGCAATTGTAACACCCCTAGTTTATGTTTTTGATATTCAAAACTAGACATTTGAACTTTAATCCTAAGGGGAGTGGACCCCAAAGGACAAATATTGTGTGGATGTAATTACATATTTAATTATGAAAAATAAATAAATAGATTCTGTGCAGATTGACCAAAAAGAGAATTAGGAGATCACTTGCTAAATCCATGAGGATGGAAAGAGGCAAAATATTTCCCCAAATTTTTTTCAAAAATCCTTGAAAGAATTTATTTCCAAATTAGATTTTGAGGAAAATCTAGTTTCCCCAATGATGTGGAGAGTAGTTGGGAAGAGGTAAAAAGCTGGGAAAAATAGAAAGTAGCTTTAAAAGTCCCTAAATAGGTGCTCAGAAAATGGTGGTAAAAGCATCTTATTATCTGATTGCATTAGAAACATGCTTTGGGGAGCAAAAGCTTAAATAAGCTATTCCTGAATAGATTAAGAGGTTGGTCTGCTCTAGGAGGTGATCTCAGCTTGGGGGTGAGTTCTGGAGATAAAGATACTCTACTGTTGGGAGGAGTGGTCAAATACCAAAGTGGTATGCACACAGTGTTATGAATGATTAAAATTAATCGTTGTTAAGTGTAAAGCTTAATGACTGTAGCTGTATAATTCTTGCAATGTTTTGTTTGTGCTGGTGTTCCTTAACTTTACAGAATTGTAGAATAATTAAATTCTATCAGTCCTGCATGGTTGTAGGAACCAGAAATATGAGGGCAAATCAGCCAGAAACTCTAAACCAGTTCCTGGTTTAAATCTGGAGATTATGTTACCTAATAATTTTATCTTCGTGGTGACAATGATGTCGTTGGGCTCTGCATCGATAATATTCTTCCCTTTGTCATTCCCCTTCTCAATTTTTGATTCATAGATAGACCATGCATCTGATTTAAAAGCCTTCATCTCAGCCACGATTGATTGTTTGGCCCGCCACTCACTCGTGTTGTGAGTGGAGCTCTTATGGAACTCACAACACTTTTGTGTGTCCCCCTTCGGCTTCACAGTGTTGTTGTTTGCTTTCTTGCAGCTTTGGCATGTTGTATTGGGTAGCTATGCCTTGGCTTTGTCATCTATTCGACAATGTGGGGGCACCTTTCCCTTGCTTTTGATTCGTAGATCCAAAGTCTCGCTTCTTCTATTTCAATTTTTTCTCAATCTTGGCAGCATACCGGTATGTCGCACAAAGTGAGAAGATTTCAAGGAACTCGATTTCCTCTCGAATTTATCTATGCAAAAAACTACGGTACTTCAACACCAAATGTTTCTTCAAATCTTTGATACCAAAATTTATGCGCATGGTATGAAACATATTCGTCATCTCATGCACATCTTGATCCCTTTGCTACTGCAGAGTAGTCCATTTTATGTACTTGTCCTCATAGCTCGCCACGAGATAATATTGTTCCTTGATGGCATCTCGAAAAGAATTCCAAGTGGGTACAACTTAGAACAGAGAGGGTTCCCCCTCGTCCTTTTTCTCACAGTACGTTTCCCAGCAGTCCTTGACATGGTGGGCGACTTTGAGGAGTGAAAAATAAACTTCTCCTGGTCGGAAAAGTCATGGAACGAGAAATATAATTTTAATAGATTCAATCACCTATATACGATGTCCACATCTATTTGTCCATAAAATATGGGAATGTAAAATTTTATTTGTACCTTAAAAGTCATTGCGCCTCTACAGTGGTTGTTGGATGTAGCTCCGCCACTAGTGGGCAGTCGTTGATGGATCTAGGAAAAATTATCCATCATCGCGTTCCTTTTTTTTCAAGGGCCCCCTCAAGAGATATTTTAATAGCATCTTGTGCTCCCTTGTCTTTTTTTTCATCCCCCATCAGGGGTCGTCGGGGTTTGGGAAGCTGATCTTGCAAAGGTTCAACGAGATCGAGCCCTAACTCTTTATACCCCGACCTCGTTGGGGACATGCAATGAAGGATCAAGAAAGAGCAGACTACTCTGATACCACTAATCCGAATTTATGCAGGAATGAAAAAAAAAACATATATGACCATTAAATACCAATATTTAATGGAAATAACTCTTACTTTCATTAATATCAAAGAACTAAAACTTGTTTACAGACAAAATGGAAATAAACTTGCTAGGGCGTTGGTAGTTTATCTGTGAGAAGATATGTGGGGGCTAAATGCCTCTAAACTCTATGTTACAATGATGCTCGAAGGCCTATATATTATTTATCAATAATGGAAAACCCTAAACATCCAAAAACCTAACTCTAGGAGATGAAACACGAAACTATGGGCCCCGTCGGGGTAAATTGGTATCAGTTTCCCGGGGTCATAAATTTGGCATACTATCTATGTTTGACACACATGATGCATCATTAGAAAGATCTATCTGAGGACTACAACATATGACAGTGAATGTCAAGTTTGGAATTGACAAAAAATTAGGTTTTATGCCCAAAAATGATCGTTTAGGGCCTCAAAATGGCTCTGGAAGTTCAGGACCCAAAAACCGCCAAAAATAATAAATTTCGCTAAAATTAAGGAAACTGAAAGAAACAATGGTGGGGGTCCAAGTGGAATAGATGGGTGGCCACCAATATCCACCTGGATCAATATCATAATTTGAAAAGTACAGTATAAAAATATATTTACCTACATTTGCATGAGAATATACACATGACAATGAATGTGTATACTAATTAATTTGAAGATTTGTGTCCTCGTAAATGTCAAAGTTCTAATAATAGACCTAGACAAAAAAAAAAAAAAAACATATGAATAAAACCATGAAAAAATCTAAATAAGGTAACATTGGAAATGGGAAACATATTCTAGGAAAAGAAATGTTTCGATAAAATATTGAATGAAGAAAAAATGAAGCATGCGAACATCGAGTGCCACCCTAGATAACAACCTTAAATATAACTTTTATATCATATTGAATGAAGAAAAAATGAATCATGCGAATATCGAGTGCCACACTAGATAAGAACCTTGAATATAACTTGTATAGACACAAAGGAATTTAGGTCAAATAATTAATTGAATAAAGTTATACTTAAAAATTCGATATGTGGAAATAACCACACTACCACAATGTTTTGAGGCCACTAGCAGACATGAAAGATAGAAGGGGCAAGGACCGCATAACAGGCGTACATATAACCTGACACTTTAATTAATAATTTGGAGGATACTAAAAATAGACATGAACCCCACGAAGGGACTTAAGAGAAAACTTAGAGGTAAATTCCTTTCTTAATTCACATTTATTGTAAGTATGCCATACTACTCCGAGTTATGTTCTTAGATTGTTATAGTAATGTTTTTTAAGAGTACTTCGTTCTTACAACTTATATGAAGGGAAATCATTTAATAAAAGAAACTAACTAAATTATAAACTATGATCAAGACCTCCACACGAATAACTCGAAGATAAGTAACATGGATATGATTGTGTTTACTAAAACAACAAGAAGGATAACATATAATGTGGAAGTGGTAAGAGGTGTGGCATGTTGATTATTGTGAAACAACAACGGTGCCTACAGGACGAATTGTTGGAGGCTCAATCAAGGGGATAAGAAGACCTATTAAGATAATATTATTAATCTTTAACCTTCCGTAGGATCCTATAGGTGAAGAGCGGTGAGGATGGGTGAGACACTCATATGGTTAGAAATGAAAAAGGGAGAAATCCGAGGACGGCACACCCATTATCCCAAAACGCTGCAAGACACCAAAGTTGGCATGCCAGCAGAGCCAACTGCGCCATCATACGTAAGCATAAACAGCCACATAGAAACGTCATATCAACACAAAACAAGTGTTCGTCAACCATTTTATCCATACCTTTACCACTACACATTCACCTACTTCAATCCATTACCCCACATCCGTCCATCCAAACACATACAACACATAATACGTCCATACCAACATTGACCCACCCTGCGGTCTATTAACGCCACGCAAACCACCAGCACGCCACCACACTTTAAATCACAGCGCTACATATGAGTAAACAACACACCAGCACATTCACTGGTTTTGTAGAGAATAATTATGATGGCGAGAATAAGTTCTCCAAATGATTATATAGATAATGACTTACAGAAACGAATGACAATCATAATGATTGTGATGTAGGGTAAACGACACAAGGTATTCCGACCAAGTCTTTGTGCATTCTCGGGCAGAGAGAGAAATTTTGCTAAAAATGCAAGTAATCGCCTCGGATAGAGTACAGTGGAAGCACCTTAGTCAGAGAAAGGTACCTGGGAAAATGGAATCTCACATGGATAATCACATTCCACATTAATTTAAATGGTAACAATAGACACGGGGGATGGTGTTTTTCTTGAAGGGGGTGGAGATTTAACACCCCTCGGTAGCTACTAAATATTTTTTATTTATTTATGGTTACTGATGTAATTTGAATACTTTTTCATATGGATAGATAATAAACATGGATGTTTATTTTTTGTAATTTAATTGGTATAGATCTTATTATTAATAATTACGGGAAAAAATTGCTAAGAGAGTTCACTTATCAGAAAGTTAAGATAGTTAAGTTTAGTAAACTTCTTCCTAGAGATAAAAATGTAGGAGTTATGGAAAAGGGAGCGAAGAGGGCGAGAGGGAAAACTCATTTAAAATTCATAACTTCTTTCCATATCTAAATCACACGTTTAAACCATATTTAAATTAATTTTTTACACAATGTGATTAAAAATTTACTGTGCCTATTGTTGATAATCACGTATGCTAATTAGTTAGAAATGAAATTGAAAAAAAAAACTTATAAAAAATGCATTGCAACATAGATTAATTTTGAAACTTATAACTGCTCACATTATCAAAAGTATACCACTTTGCAACTGTATGTTTAAAAATTTACCACCTGGAAAATGTGTGTTTAAACTTTTCTCCACTCCATTACCCTAGTGGTTGCATATGCATGCCATTCAAATGTATGTTCTCTCACAAGTTACAATAAAAAACAAAATAATATTTTATTAAATTATTCTTGTTGTTGAGCTTTTATTACTTTATATTATTAAATTATTTTTATTTTCATATAAAATAATAATTATAAATTTAAAATTTATTTTAGTAATATTTTTATCTTGTAAGCATAAAAAAATTTCTAAATATGAGTAAATTGTATTTCAACAATTTTTATTTTAACACAATCCATAATTAATATACATTAATTAATTGATTAAAACATTAACATACTAATAAATTGGATAATGAAACATTATTAAATAAAATATTAATTACTAGTATTAATTAAAACATTTTACAGTATGTAATTAAAACTTTTATATAAAAAATGTTTAATAACACTAAAGATTAATTCAAAATCTGTAAAAAAATATATTAATATTAACTAATAATAAAGTGAAATAATTATTATATTGGCATATTAATTAATTCATTAATACATAATTATTATACTTAACTACATTATTCAAATATATCTAAACATGAATATATTGAGATTTGGTTATTAATAATAATAATAATAATAATAAGATGTTGGAATTGTACTTAAATGTTTTTAACTTTAAAACATTAATCAGAACTTTTGACAATATATTAATTAAAATATTTATTTAAAAACATTTAACAACATTAATTTAAACCTGTGTAAAGAAATGAATTAGTACAACATTAATTAATTAAATTATTAAAACAATAATTAACGTTAATATTAAGTAATTAAAACAGTAAAATTAATTAATTTTATCTTTAATTAATTAATTTTTAACATTTTATGAAACATCGATAATATTTTTAAATATATTCAAATTTTTAACAACATTAATTAAAATATTTTTCAATATATTAATTAAAACATTTATATAAAAATGTTCAATTACAATAAACATTAATTTTTCAATTTTTAAATTAATATTCTCATATTAACTAATAGTAATATTAATCTAATTAATTAAAATATTTATATAAAAGTGAGCAAAGTGAGCGAAGATGAAACCTCATGAGAGGCGGTTAAACAAGGAGACAATTATTGGGTATAATATTAAGGTTTATATTAATGGGTTTAATAATAAGTCTTATAATATTTGTTTTAATATTATAATTTTTAATATTGAGTTTTTAATATATATAGGGTTTATAATATTTGGTTTTAATATTATGATTTACATTATCGAGTAATATGTTGGGTTATAATATATATTATAATATATAGAGTTTATAATTAGGCTTTAATATTGGGTTTATAATACTTGGGTTTAATATTGGGGTTTATAGTATTGTGCTTAATATTTAGAGTTTATAACATTGGGGATTATAATATTTTAGTTCATAATATTGATTCACGAATTTCTTTGTTTTGTAATATTAAATCCTTGGGTTTATTAGTTCTTTTGTTTTATAATATTAATAACCCCTTATGTTTACTAATCTCTTGAGTTTAAAATATTAATTCTTATGCTTTATTAATCTCTTGAGTTTAAAGTATTAATTCCTATGCTTTATTAATTTCTTGGTTTATAATATTAATATTTATCACTTAGGTTCGCCAATTTCTTTGGTTGTTAATATTAAACCTTTGGGTTTATTAGTTCTTTTGATTTATATTATTAATAATCTCTTTGGTTTATTAATCTCTTCACTTTAAAGTATTAATTCGTAGGGTTTATAAATTTCTTAGGTTTTTAGTTTAAGATATTAATTATTAGGGTTTATTCATCCCTTGAGTTTTCTAATTCTTTGGGTTGGTAATATTAGGTGTTAAATATTAGTCTTACACTCTAATATTAATGCACAGACTAATGTCACATTATGAAAAACATTGTCTCAATACATAAATGAGTCTTGGGCTACCATTGCTAATCATAGTTAGTCATAGTCAAGGAAGGTCTTCCATGGTCGAATGCCACATTATGACAAAGATTTTCTAAATATGAAAATCAACCATGGCAAACCATGGTCATTCTTCCTCCAACGTCGCATTGTGACAAAAATTGTCTCAATGTTTAAATCAAGCGTTCTCAGCCATGTTTATTTTACGTTTTATAGTATTTATCTAAAGGTTTTTATATTCTTTATTTTTATAATATTAATATCTAAGGTTTAATATTATTCCATTGTTTATAATATTAATAATTATGTGAGTTTATCAAACCCTTTTGTTTAAGATATTAATGTTTAGGCTTCATTAATCTCTTAGGTTTCTCATATTGATCCCTTCACCTTATTTATCCCTTAGGTTTTTAATATTTATCTCTTAAGCTCACTAATTCTTGTGATTTATAATATAAAACCCTTGTGTTTATTAGTTTTATTTATTTATAACATTAAACCACCCTTGGGTATTGTAATCTCTTGAGTTAAAAATATTAATTCTTAGGGTTCGTTAATCTCTTGTGTTTTTAATATTGATCCCCTGACCTTATAGATCCCTTATTTTTTTAATATTTATCCCTTTGGTTCACGAATTTCGTTGTCTTTTAATATCAAACCCTTGGTGTTATTAGTTCTTTATGTTTATAATATTAATAACCCCTTGGGTTTATTAATATCTTGAGTTTAAAATAATAATTATTAGAGTTTGTTAATCTCTTGAGTTTAAAATATTAATTATTAGGGTGTATTAATCTCTTGGTTTATAATATTAATATTAATCTCTTGGGTTCACCAATTACTTTGGTTTATAATACTAAACCCTTCAGTTTATTACTTCCTTCGTTTATAATATTAATAATATCTTGAGTTTATTAATCAATTTAATTTAAAATATTAGTTATTAGGATTTATTAATTACTTAGGTTTTTGAGTTTAAAAATTTTATTCCTAGGGTTTAATAATCTTTTTTGTTTTTAATATTTATCCCCTCGATTCACTGATTTCTTTGGTTTATAGTATTAAACACTTGTGTTTATTAGTTCTTTTGGTTTATAATATTAATAATCCCTTGGGTTTATTAATATTTTGAGTTTTAATATTATGATTTACATTATGGCGTAATAGGTTGGGTTATAATATTGATTATAATATATATATTGTTTATAAATAGGGGTTAATATTGGGTTTATAATATTTGGGTTTAATATTAGGGTTTATAATATTGTGTTTAGTATTTAGAGTTTATAACATTGGGGATTACAATATTTCGGTTCATAATATTGATTCTTAGGGTTTATTGATCTCATGTGTTTCTAATATTGATCTCTTGGCCTTATTGATCCCTTAGGTATCTAATATTTATCCATTCGATTGACCAATTCCTTTGGTTTGTAATATTAAACCATTGGTTTTATTATGTTGGTTTATAATATTAACAACCCCTAGGGTTTATTAATCGCTTAAGTTTAAAATATTAAGTCTTAGGGTTTATTAATCTCTTGAGTTTAAAATATAAATTCTTATGCTTTATTAATTTATTGTTTATAATATTAATATTTATCCCTTGGGTTCACCAATTCCTTTGGTTTATAATATTAAACCCTTGGGTTTATTAGTTCTTTTGGTTTATAATAATAATAATCCTTTTGGCTTATTAGTCTATTCACTTTAAATTATTAATTCTTAGAGTTTATTCATTTCTTACTTTTTAAGTTGAAGATATTAATTATTAGGGTTTATTAATCCCTTGAGTTTTCTAATTCTATTGGTTGGTAATATTAGGTGTTAGATATTAGTCTTACACTTTAATATTAATGCATGGTCCAATGTCACATTATGAAAAACATTGTCTCAATATTAAAATCGGCCATGGGCTACCATTTTTAATCATAATTAGTCATATTCAATGAAGGTATTCCATGGTCGAATGTCACATTGTGACAAAGATTCTCTCAATATGAAAATAAACCACAACAAACCATGGTCATTCTTCATCCAATGTAGCATTGTGACAACAATTGTCTCAATGTTTAAATCAAACATGCTCAACCACGTTTATTTTATGGTTTATATTATTTATCTAAACATTTTTATATACTTAAGGTTTAGAATATTTATCTAAAGGTTTTATATAGTTGAGGTTTATAATATTAATATATTAGGTTTAATATTATTCCCTTGAGTTTATAATATTAATAATCATGTGAGTTTGTCAAACTTTTTTGTTTAAGATATTTATTTTTAGGCTTTATTAATCTCTTATGTTTTTCATATTGATTCCTTCACCTTATTGGTCACTTAGGTTTTTAATATTTATCGCTTGGGCTCACCAATTCTTTGGATTTATAATATAAATCCTTGGGTTTATTAATTTTTTTCTTTTATAATATTAAACCAAGCTTGGATATAAGAATATCTTGAGTTAAAAATATTAATTCGTAGGGTTTATTAATTTCTTAGGTTTTTTAGATAAAAATATTAATTCTTAGGCTTTACTAATATTTTGTGTTTTTAATATTGATCCCTTCGGTTTTTAATATTCATCCCTTCGTTTCACCAATTCCTTTGGTTTGTTATATCAAACCCTCGGGTTCATCGATTAATTTTGTTTATAATATTCAACTTTTGCGTTTATTAAACCGATGTGAGTTTGTCAAACCTTTTTGTGGAAGATATTTATTTTTAGGTTTATTAATCTCTTATGTTTTTCATATTGATCCCTTCGCCTTATTGATCACTTAGGTTTTTAATATTTATCCCTTGGTTTAACCAATTCCGTGGGTTTAGAATATAAGTCCCTTGGGTTTATTAATTTTTTTCTTTTATAATATTAAAACATGCTTGGATCTAAGAATATCTTGAGTTAAAAATATTAATTCGTAGGGTTTATTAATTTCTTAGATTTTTGAGATAAAAATATTAATTCTTAGGCTTTATTAATCTCTTGTGTTTTTAATATTGATCCCTTGGCCTTATTTATCCCTTTGGTTTTTAATATTCATCCCTTCATTTCACCAATTATAATATCAAACCGTTGGGTTCACCGATTAATTTGGTTTATAATATTAAACTTTTGGGTTTATTACTTCTTTTGGTTTATAATATTAATAATTTCTTGGGCTTATTAATCTATTTAATTTAAAATATTGATTATTGGGGTTTATTAATTTCTTAAGTTTTTGAGTTTAAAAAATCTATTCTTAGGGTTTAATAATCTCTTTTGTTTTTAATATTGATCCCTGTGCCTTATTCATCATGTAGGTTTTTAATTTTATCCCCCTAGTTCACCTATTACTTTGGTTTATAATATTAAACTCTTACATTTATTAGTTATTTTGGTTTATAATATTAATAATCCCTTTGGTTTATTAATCTCTTCTGTTCAAATTATTAATTCTTAGGGTTTATTCATTTCTTACATTTTTGGTTTTAGATATTAATTATTAGGGTTTATTAATCCCTTGAGTTTCCTAATTCTTTGGGTTGGGACTATTAGGTGTTAAATATTAGTCATACACTTTAATATTAATGCATGGTGCAATGTCACATTATGAAAAACATTGTTTCTATATGAAAATCAATCATGGGCTACCATTGTTAATCATAGTTAGTCATAGTCAATCAAGGCCTTCCATGGTCGAATGTCACATTGTGACAAATATTGTTTCAATATGAAAATAGACCATGGAAAACCATGGTTATTCTTCATCCAATGTCATGTTATGACAGTAATTGTCTCAATGTTTAATTCAAACATGCTCAACCATGTTTATTTTACAATTTATAGTATTTATCTAAAGGTTTTTGTATACTTTAAGTTTATAATATTAATATATTAGGTTTAATATTATTCTATTGACTTTATAATATTAATAATCATGTGAGTTTATCAAACCTTCTTGTTTAAGATATTAATTCGCAAGCTTTATTAATCTCTTTTGTTTTTCATATTGATCCCTTTGCCTTATTTATCCCTTACGTTTTTATATTTATCCATTGGGTTCACCAATTCCTTGGGTTTATGACATAAAAACCTTTGGTTTATTAGTTCTTTTATTTTATAATATTAAACGACACTTGTGTCTTAGAATCTCAAGTTAAAAATATTAATTCTTAGGGTTTATTAATTTCTTAGGTTTTTGAGTTAAAAATATTAACTCTTAGGGTTTTTTAATCTCTCATGTTTTTAATATTGATCCCTTGGCCTTATTGATCACTTATGTCTTTAATATTTATCCCTTCGGTTCACCAATTCCTTTGGTTTGTAAATCAAACCCTTGGATTTATTAGTTATTTTTGTTTATAATATTTATAATCCCTTGGGTTTATTAATCTCTTGAATTTAAAATATTAATTCCTATTTTTTATTAAACTCTTGACTTTAAAATATTAATTATTACGGTTTATTAATTTCTTGTTTTATAATATTACTAGTTATCCCTTGGGTTCACCAATTATTTTGGTTTATATTGTTAAACCCTTGGGTTTATTACTTCATTTGGTTTATAATATTAATAATGTTTTCGGTTTATTAACCCATTTAATTTAAAATATTAATTATTAAGGTTTATTAATTTCTTAGGTTTTTGAGTTTAAAATCATTATTCTTATGGTTTAGTAATCTTTTG
This sequence comes from Pinus albicaulis, assembly GCA_034641835.2. Taxonomy (NCBI): domain Eukaryota; kingdom Viridiplantae; phylum Streptophyta; class Pinopsida; order Pinales; family Pinaceae; genus Pinus; species Pinus albicaulis. Next base: position 1,069,142,662 of record CM076581.1, on the reverse strand, counting down.
AGTTTTTAATATCGATCCCTTGGCCTTATTGGTCTTGTATGCTTTTAATATTTATCACTTGGGTTCATTGATTCCTTTGGTTTATAACATTAAAACCTTGCATTTATTAGTTTTCTTGGCTTATAATGTTAACAATCCACTGGGTTTATTAACCTTTTGAGTTTAAAATATTTATTATTATGGTATTAATATCCTAGGTTTTTTAGTTTAAAATATTAATTCTTGGGGTTTATTAATTTCTTGTCTTTTTAATATTAATCCCTTGGCCTTATTGATCCCTTGGTTCTATTATTTCTTTGGGTTTATAATATTAATATCTTAGGTTTAATATTATTCCCTTGAGTTTATAATATTAATAATCATGTGAGTTTGTCAAACCTTTTTGTTTAAGATATTTATTTTTAGGCTTTATTAATCTCTTATGTTTTTCATATTGATCCCTTCGCCTTATTGGTCACTTGGGTTTTTAATATTTATCACTTGGGTTCACCAATTCCTTGGGTTTATAATATACATCCCTTAGGTTTATTAATTTTTTTCTTTTATAATATTAAACCATGCTTGGATCTAAGAAATCTTGAGTTAATAATATTAATTACTAGGGTTTATTAATTTCTTATGTTTTTGAGATAAAAATATTAATTCTTAGGCTTTATTAATCTCTTGTGTTTTTAATATTGATCCCTTGGCCTTATTGATCCTTTTGGTTTTTGATATTCATCCCTTTTTTCACCAATTCCTTTGGTTTGTAATATCAAACTCTTAGGTTCATCGATTAATTTGCTTTATAATATTAAACTTTTTGGTTTATTAAACCAATGTGAGTTTGTCAAACCTTTTTGTTTAAGATATTTATTTTTAGGCTTTATTAATCTCTTATGTTTTTCATATTGATCCCTTTGCCTTATTGATCACTTAGGTTTTTAATATTTATCTCTTGGGTTCACCAATTCCTTGGGTTTATAATATAAATCCCTTGGGTTTATTAATTTTTTTTTTTTATAATAGTAAACCATGCTTGGATCTAAGAATATCTTGAGTTAAAAATACAAATTTGTAGGGTTTATTAATTTATTAGGTTTTTGAGATAAAAATATTAATTCTTAGGCTTTATTAATCTCTTGTGTTTTTAATATTGATCCCTTGGCCTTATTTATCCCTTCGGTTTCTAATATTCATCCCTTCGTTTCACCAATTCCTTTGGTTTCTAATATCAAACCCTTAGGTTTACCGATTAATTTGGTTTATAATATTAAAATTTTGATTTTATTACTTCTTTTGGTTTATAATATTAATAATTTCTTGGGTTTATTAATATATTTAATTTGAAATATTAATTATTAGGGTTTATTAATTTCTACGTTTTTTAGTTTAAAAAAATTATTCTTAGGGTTTAATAATCTCTTTTATTTTTAATATTGATCCTTGTGCCTTATTCATCATGTAGGTTTTTAATATTTATCCCATCAGTTCACCTATTCCTTTGGTTTATAATATTAAACCCTTGCATTTATCAGTTCTTTTGGTTTATAATATTAATAATCCCTTGGGTTTATTACTCTTTTGAATTTTAATATTATGATTTACATCGTAGCATAATATTTTGTGTTATAATATAGATTCTAATATATTGGGTTTATAATATTTGGGTTTAATATCAGGGTTTATAATATTGTGTTTAATATTTACAATTTATAACATTAGGGATTTTAATATTTCGGTTCATAATATTCATTCTTAGGGTTTATTGATCTCTATTGTGTTTAATATTGATCCGTTGGCCTTATTGATCCCTTAGGTCTTTAGTATTTATCCCTTCTATTCACAAATTCCTTTGGTTTGTTATATTAAACTCTTGGGTTTATTATTTTGGTTTATAATATTAATAAGCCCTTGGGATTATTAATATCTTAAGTTTAAAATATTAACTCCTACGATTTATTAATCTCTTGAATTTAAAATATTAATTCTTATGCTTTATTAATTTCCTACATTATAATATTAATATTTATCCCTTGGGTTAACCAATTCCTTTGTTTTATAATATTAAACCCTTGGATTTATTACTTCTTTTGGTTTATAATATTAATAATCCCTTCGGTTTATTAATCTCTTCAATTTAAATGATTAATTCTTAGGGTTTATTCATTTCTTACATTTTGAGTTTTCGATATTAATTATTAGGGTTTATTAATCCCTTGAGTTTCCTAATTCTTTGGGTTGGTACTATTAGGCATTAAATATTAGTCATACACTTTAATATTAATGCATGCTCCAATGCCACATTATGAAAAACATTTTCTCTATATGAAAATCAATCATGGGCTACCATTGTTAATCATTGTTAGTCATAGTCATTCAAGGCCTTCCATGGTCCAATGTCACATTGTGACAAATATTGTCTCAATATGAAAATCGACCATGGAAAACCATGGTCATTCTTCATCCAATGTCACATTATGACAATAATTGTCTCAATGTTTAAGTCAAACATGCTCAACCATGTTTATTTTACAATTTATAGTATTTATCTAAAGGTTTTTGTATACTTGAGGTTTATAATATTAATCTCTTAGGTTTAATATTATTCCCTTGAGTTTATAATATTAATAATCCTATGATTTTATCAAGCCTTTTTGTTTAGGATATTAATTTGCAAGCTTTATTAATCTCTTTTGTTTTTCATACTGATCCCTTTGCCTTATTTATCACTTATATTTTTAATATGTATCCATTGGGTTCACCAATTCCTTGGGTTTATGAAATAAAAACCTTTGGCTTATTAGTTCTTTTCATTTATAATATTAAATGACACTTGGGTCTTAGAATCTCTTGAGTTAAAAATATTAATTCTTAGGGTTTATTAATTTCTTAAGTTTTTGAGTTAAAAATATTAACTCTTAGGGTTTTTTAATCTCTTATGTTTTTAATATTGATCCCTTTGCCTTATTGACCACTTATGTCTTTAATATTTATCCCTTCGGTTCACCAATTCCTTTGGTTTGTAAATCAAACCCTTGGTTTATTAGTTCTTTTTGTTTATAATATTAATAATCCCTTGGGTTTATTATTCTCTTGAGTTTAAAATATTAATTCTTAGTATATATTAAACTCTTGACTTTAAAATATTAATTATTAGGGTTTATTATTTTCTTTTTTTATAATATTACTATTTATCCGTTGGGTTCAACAATTACTTTGGTTTATAGTGTTAAACCCTTAGGTTTATTACTTCGTTTGGGTTATAATATTAATAATGTCTTTGGTTTATTAATCTATTGAATTTAAAATATTAATTATTAAAGTTTATTAATTTCTTAGGTTTTTGAGTTTAAAAACTTTATTCTTAGGGTTTAGTAATATTTTTTGTTTTTAACATTGATCCCTTAGCCTTATTGGTCCTGTATGCTTTTAATATCTATCCCTTGGGTTCACTGATTCCTTCGGTTTATAACATTAAACCCTTGCATTTATTCTTTCTTTTGGTTTATAATATTAATAATCCACTGGGTTTATTAACCTTTTGAGTTTAAAATATTAATTATTATGGTATTAATATCCTAGTTCTTTGAGTTTAAAATATTAATTCTTTGGGTTTATTAATTTCTTGTCTTTTTAATATTAATCCCTTGGCCTTATTGATCCCTTGGTTTTATTATTTCCTTGGGTTTTTAATATCAATCCATTGGGTTTATTAATAATTTATATTTTTAATTCTTTGGTTTTATAATCTTAACAATCCCTGAAGTTGATTGTTTTCTTTGGTTTATAAGATTAATAATCATGTGATTTTATCATTCATTTGAATTTAAAATATTTATTCATAGGCTTTATTAATCTATTATCTTTTTAATATGGATCCCTTGGGCTTCTTGATCTCTTAACTTTTTCATATTTTCCCCTTGTGTTCACCAATTCCTTGAGTTTATAATATTAGACCCTTGGGGTTATTAATTATTTTGAATTATAATATTAATAATCCCTTCGTAAGAGATATATACTTATGATAAATAGTAATAAAATACTAGTACTATGTTATATTTTAATTTTAGTATAGTTTGAGTTATAGCTATTAATGTATTGAAAAAATTTAATAATATTTTATTATTATATATTTTATTATCATATATATATATATATATATATATATATATATATATATATATATATATATATATATAAGTTTAATATATAATATCAGTATAGGTTATATTCTTAATATATTAAAAGTAGATATATAAGATATATTGGTAATTATATTCATAAATATATAATGATTATTTTGGTAAAATATATGTGGTTGGTGGTGGATATAGGCCTATCGGCGTATGTCAAACACATTAGTGAATGTGGTTGTAAATCTATTCCATATATGCCACCTATTGGCATATATCAACCACGTTGGTAAATGTGATTGTGCTAGTTTATTTATTTATGGTTATTGATGTAATTTGAATACTTTTTCATATGGATAGATAATAAACATGGATGTTTATTTTTTGTAATTTAATTGGTATAGATCCTGTTATGGCTTGAAAAATTATTAATGAAGGGAAAAAATTGCTAAGAGAGTTCACTTATCATAAAGTTAAGAGGGTTAAGACACAGAAACTTCTTCCTAGAGATAAAAATGTAGGAGTTATGGAAAAGGGAACGACGAGGGTGAGAGGGAAAAATCAAAAGGAAATCTAGAGACTTGGACCCTGGTTGGAGGAGGTCCAAGAGAGAAAATGAAATAGATTCCTCAAACAAGAATTTGTTGAGGAAGGGCATGACACTCCTAGAGAAAGCGGTTCTTGAGTTAGTTGGGCAATGGAACACCTTATTAGGGTTGTGAGGTTTGAGATAAACCTAAATAGACCTAGAGTGGTCATAAAGTTCTAGATGAACTTGTTTTGGTCCAGTTTGAGATAAACCTAGATAGTCCTATAGTGGTCATAAAGTTCTAGGTGAACCTATTTTGGTCCATTTATAAAGAATCAGTAAAGTGACTTGGGGGGGATATTAGTAAAAGTTACATGAAAGTCCTTGTTATGGTGGAAAAGAATTTTCTCCTCAGTAAATTTTGTGGCAGCATAAACCTAATAGATAAGTATTATGATTTCATAAATGTTCAAGAACATAAAATGTTTATTGTAAATGTCTTCTTCACCAAAAACTCAATTATAAATTACAATACTAATTTGTTAGGAAGAAATGGCAAGCATTTATGTAAAGGAGTCTTCTTCCGACTCTAATTCCATGGTGGTTGGAACCTATGTAGATAAGTATAACTAATAAGTTAAATTATCAGTAGATCGGTTATGAAATTCATGGCTTAATATATATAGAGAGAGTCTTCTAATTTCAAATTATGAATGAAACATTAAAGTTTTGGATCAACGGGAAATGGTAGTGTTCTTTACAAAAGAGATTTCGAGTTACATAAATAAGAATTCCATGTAAGGAATTTATTTATTTTTACAATCATTGCCAAACTCATGATTGCCTCATTGTATACATAAAAATGCCAATAACCTTAGCATATGATGTAGATCAAGCTACCATCAAATGTGAACAAAATATAACATATAAAATTCATTAATGCTTAGAGTTCCTTTCGTAAATGGAATATTTGGAATGCTGAGATATACACCATAAAGGGGATGGCCAGAGTCGCTCTGACCCAATCCAAAGGAAGGAAAATATTTTTTGCTTTATAACTAACAAGAAGATTTTAAATAAGTTTGTACCAGAAAGAGGAAAAAAATACAGTGGTGGAAGTCTATAGGGAAACTTAGTTCAACCCATACCTATCTATTGAAGCCTAGAAAATCTCTGCTTCAAACATTGGGGAAAACCACCCGGTCGGGACCTTAGGACAGCTCCTTATCCGTTTGGTATGGTGGCTCTGACTGGATTGAAAGGACCAGTTTCCTTATAACTAATGGGTTGGTGATGGGTTGATTTGGATGAGTGAAATTGGGACTAAATTGACTGAAATAAAACTATCTAATTTAAACTAAATACTGATAAAGAAATTCTAACACTAACTCGGGCAATCATATGTGAATACAACTTAAAATTATTCCAATTTAACAATAACCATTAAAATGTATTAAAGTTTATTTGAAATTGTGCAGTAACCAATAAAGATAACTCTGTTTAAGAAATTAAATAGAGTTATATTAGCATATCACATTCATCATTGTATATCATCTATATACACTTTATGAAAGATAACATTTCAATTATATTCAAAAATGATATATAAAGAAACGTTGTGAAAACCAAATATATATAAATGATAGAAAATTTTAAAGCGAATATCATAAGACAAAAGAAATCAATAGTGAACAGATAGAAATACCTTATTCATATTGAAAGCTTTCAAATGAAATCTGATACTCGAATTCAGTAATTCTGGTACAAAATCAAATCCAAGGTACAAAAATGCAACACTTGAAGATAATTCTACGTAAAATCACCAGATGTGATCATTTTTAAAATATAAGAGGCAATGGAGTACAGAAATGTAATCTCCAAGTCCAAAAATATAATAATTCAGGACCCTTCTCTAAATGCATGAGAAGGGTTTAAATACTACTAGCTAAATCTAAAAATAGTTTATTACAAAAATTAAGGATTCGGTTTAAATGACTGTCCTTTTCCTAGGCAAAAATACAGTAAAACTAAAACTATATCTAAAAATAAAGACTATCAAGTAACTACTTATGAACTTGATCCTTAAACTTGCAGGCATCTAGCATTGTTTTGAGAAGATGTGGTTGACCGACTTCAGATTTCAACTGTCCTGAAAAGACAAAATCGACAAGTGTAGGCGCAATCTTCTCAGCAGAATTAATAATGCAATTAAGCGCACTGTGTTGACTGTGTGGTTTCACTAGGTATGTCTAGTAAGAATCCCAGTTTAATCTTGTCAACCCTTGGATTGATTTTGCTTTTTCTTCTGCCTTTTGTCTCCATTCTGTTTGCAATTGATGCGCCTGTGGAAGATATCCCAGAACATTTTCTGAAATCAAATTTGCTTTGTGAAAACTCTCGTTTACACAATCAGTAAGACTGCTTACTGTTGTAGCCGATTCTTCTGCTACTTTCTCTGTCCTTATGATTTGTGCATCCCAGTCATTGAAAAGTATTTCTTTATGGTTTTCATTAATAATTGGTGCACCAGCTTTTCTTCCTTCGTCTGTTTTTTTCCATACCAAATAATCAGTAACTTTTTCATTAATTAAATCATAATCATTTCGTAAATCTACGATATGATTAGTGATCTTATCACTTTCTTGACAAAAAGAATTCCATTGCAAGATTTTTTGGCATAATACTTTTTCTTGTTGGAGTAGTTGATTGTTTAAAGAAATAGTTTCTGAAACAAACTTTGGAAGCTTAGGATCATCTTTGTGCTGATCTTGGATAATCTGTATTTGTTTCTCTTTATCAGCCAGACTTTTTTGATATCCAATTTGCATTTCTTGAAGTTGTTGCTGTAACTTTTCAAGTTTCATCTGTGCTTCATTATTGGCCTGTACCTGTTGCAATTGCTATTGCAGAACTTGTATCTGTTCTTCTCTTTCATTTAATAAGAGTTGTATCTCAAATGCTTTGTCAATAGTTGCAGAAGCATAAGCCCTGTAATTTGAGATAACTTAGCAAGATTATCAGTAGGCTCTGTGGTAGGATCCTTCCACAAGACATCTAATTGTTCTGCTTCAGTAGCAATTTCACCTTCTAATTTTCTCTTTTTCCTTTGCTTCTTCACTACTGCTTTATACTTCGGGCTGTAGAATACATCTATAGGAGGAATGTCCTCTACATTAAGTAAAATTTAAGACGAGGGAGTGATAGGTATATGCTCAGTTCCTGTGACTGTGCCACTTATTCCTGTGCTCAAAAATTTTGTTGCCTATACAGGGGTCTCTATATTCTGTCCTTCCACATTAAGCAATTGATTAAAGATTTCCCATTCTTTGTCTAATTCAATTGTGACTGACTATTGCTGTACACTGGTAGGAGGAGGAGTTATCTGCTGAGAAGTCAAAATTTGCTTTTGTGAAAGTTCTTTCGATTGGGTAGTATCTTTCACTGATTCTTCATTTCTATCCTGCTCTTCATTAGACTTATTGGAATGTTCAGAAGTCTCTCTTTCAGATTTTGACTTAGATTTATCTGTCCCTGAACTACCACTTATACTGACACTAGGATTTGGTTCCCTTGCGGGTTCCAACCGCAAATTTTCCAAAGGGATGGTGGTCAGTCTTCTTTCCCTGTAAACCTTAAATTCTTGAAATTGTTCTGGAGATAACTGCATCTGTGCTGAATGTAGAATTTTTTTCAGTGTGGATTTTCCTAGGAATATATCATCGAAAGGGTCCTCTTCTCCAGAAAATATGCTTACTTTGATTGCAGTGGTGAAATTTTTAACAACTCCATTAGGGTTGAACAACCTTTTTGCAAATTTAAACAATTGTAAGCATGTAATATTGCTTACTTCCTTGAATGTATGTCCAATATCAAATAATGAAAATGTCCCACAAGCTACGGGAAATTGTGGCCAAATGGCCTTCTTCTTATCCCTTAAATCCTTTGTCAAACCTCCTTGACCACAGGTTCGGTATGCAATTTCCCGAGCTATAAGTTTATCAGAAACATATAAGGGTAAAACATGAGGAGAAGCAGAGCTTCCGAAAACCCTTACATAGGTAAACCATTCTTCCCCAAACCATCGTGCGACGGGAAGAATGTCGACTTCTGCTTCCGGGGAAAACCTTGGAGCATCTTTATTATACAATGTTTTGTGCAGAGGCAACATTATGCCGTGGAAAATCTTGTAGAAATTAGGAATAAACTTGGATTCCCATAATTCCTTGTGATACACATGAATAGGCAAAGAATCTTGAATCGTCCATTGCCAACCCATCCAAGGGAATCTAGAAACAAAGCAGATAGCATCCATAACATAAGAAGACAGATAAAAAGGAGGATAAATCCTCTGAGAAACAATTCGTTTAGACCGGTAATGGAAAATAGCAGTGGCCAAATTATCAGAGAAGATTTTGGCCCAGTCTACAATTGTAGCGTTAACATCAGCATTCAACAAAGGGAGCCATTCAGGCAAGATCATGTTTATGTCAGGCTTTCCAAAAAGCCTGCATAACATAGCAGCATCAAAACAATATGGAGAGGTAAGTGAACCATTACTGTACATATCGTGTTTGTTTTTCTTCAATGGTTCATCTCTTTTGGTCCATTCCTGCGTGCATTCCACCAAATTTGTATGTTCTTTGGCAAAATCCTCCATGAATTGTTTATTATAATTTGCCCGAGGTTCTAGCAAATGATACATCAGCCTCAAATCTTCCGTAGTGAATGACCCAATGAGCTCTTGATTTGGAGTTTTAAATTGCCTGTCTGAAATATCGGTGTTGTCCAGCACCCATTTCACCATGTTTGTATACAGAATAATTCTTGGTCTTACCGCTATCTTATGCAGAAATGAACAAGCCAGTTCTTTAAGGGTCGCCTCAGATGAATTACTTGAGCCTGCAGTAGCCGCGACTTGCAATACCCTGGGATTTTCTTCTTCAAGAAAATTATACATTCCTTCCCAGGTGGTGATACCGGCATCCTTATTGCAAGCAGTATCCGCATACAGTGAAGCCATTTCTTTGTTTTCAGAATTTGAAATCTTCTCTTTCTTACCCATAAGGCTCTGTGAATGCTTTGTATAGTCTTCTGCTCCTTTGCGCCTGTGGTTTTACGAGTGAAGTGAGAGTAATGACGTGAGAAGGGTGATGAGATATTTTTAAATACAAACGGAGGATGAAATAGATGATTCTAATGGAAACAACCTTTCAATCAAAACAAAATCTTTTTTATTGATATTTGATAATCCATTCATTAATTCAATCATTTAAAGCACATAACGGATGTTGATTTATGAAAAGATTTACATTGGACAACGAGCTTTTAAGAATCTGCGATATTGCGATCTGCGATTTGCTGCACAATATCGCAATGTTGCAATATCGCAAATCGCAATTTTCTCCAAGTGTAACCATCGCAAAATCGCAAATATCGCAAATATCGCATATCGCAAATCGCAAATATCGCAAATCGCGCATATCGCAAATCGCAAATATCGCATATCGCAAATCGCAAATATCACATATAAAAAGTATTCATTTAACATTTTTTCTGCAATATGCGATTTGCGACCAGTATTTTAATGTATAGGCTTTTTGGGATCGCGTTATCGCAATATCGCAAAATCGCAGTTTAAAAGATTCAGTTTTACAAAAGATATCTATCATTTGCGATGGATGCGCTATTCCACTCAAAGAAAGATTTTATTGTAATTTATCATAAACTTAAGTGTTTCTTAAGGATTTTCTATGGAATTTCCCTAAGTTATGATAGAAAGTTTTATTTGAAAAGGGAAACAAATACTAATTGATTTTTTTTTGGGGTTTTTTAACTAAGGGTCCCCATTTATTTAGTATGATTACTAATAAAAAGGAGGGTTGTTGCTAGCCACAACAATTGGTGATTCACTGAAAGAAACAGTTATCTCTGAAAAAATAAAATGAACACTATATTTCTAGTAAGTAAAGATTTTTAAAGATAATGAAAAATTTCTTAGGATATTTCAAATAAAATCTAACTATGAAAAAGAAATAAAAATCATTCACAATTTCTTTCTAATTCCTTAAGAACAAAAACACTTTTGGGTTATCTCAAGATTTGATCGGTGTTAATAATGAAATAAGTGGATTTCTCCAAGTTTGGTCTTATAATACACTCTATTGTCATAGGTATTGCCTCTGCTGCCTGCAAACATTCATAGTCTCGACAGGGTTACCTGTAAACCATTAACCATTCATTGTCCCATCCAACTAAAATTATGAATTTTTAAAAGATAAATTCATAAGACATATTATCTCATGTTTTTGTCTTTTACTTATTTTTTATTTTTAAGAGCAATTTTTCTGGTTTGGTAGCCAGTTAATAACAATGCCATTCACTAGTTGTAATTAAACTGAACAAGTTGGCTCGTGATGAGACCCATTGTCTTATATTTATAAGCCATTACCATGTTTTGATATGCAGTGTTGGTAATGTCAGTTTGATTATTTCTTATGAACATGGTAAGTCGGCTCGTAATGAAACCTCTTATCTCTTAAATTTTCATATAATTTCTTAGAATTACATTCTAAAAAATCACAACTTAAATGGATGGGGTGAAATAGTTTTATCCTTAAGGGTCAATGGATGACAATTTATAGAGTTTTTTGAGTACAAAGACTTTGAAAAAAAATCTTTACTTTTATAGATAACCTTTCTCTGCTCAATAAACTTATAATGATTTACATTCTTCTCAAGTTTTCAAAAGATTATGTAAATGATTGGAATAATCTTTCAAAGTTTAAAATATTATTTTAAACTATCTAAAAACTGTGATCATCTCTTTAAAAATTCTCATTTACACAAAATAAATATTTATAATATTTTTCCTAAGAAATTTTCTTATAGTAAACAATCAATTAGAGACTTATTAACAACCTTTATTTGCAAAAACAATTAAAAACTTTGCAGAAAGGAATATATACAATTAAGAAGGAGTTACCTCCTTATGAAAAGAATTTCTTCAAGACAAGCCCATTTACAGGAAAAGATTCTCTCTTTCCTGTTAAATCTTGGAGTATGAATGTATTTGAGCTTATCTTTTTAGCAATCTGAAATGGTCCAAGCCACATTTTCTGAAACTTGGTATGCTTACCTTTTTCTTCATGTGCTTTATCCCATTTCAGAACAAGATCACCAATTGACAAAATCTTTGAGCCGGTAGAACTTGCATCAAAAGAAGATTTTACAAGCTGTTGATGTTCTTCATGAATAATTTTTGCTTTATCTCTATCTTCTTCAAGTTTAAGGATTTGATCATATCTCAATTGAATGGATGAAGAAGGATTTTCTTCAATAAATTTTACTAGGGCTAATGATGGAAGAGCTAAATTTGATGGTATTACAACTTCTTTTCCATAAACCAAATTGAAAGGTGAAGTTCCAATTGAAGCTTTTTGAGTAATACGATCAGCCCATAGTGCAAAAATTAAAGACTTGTGTCAATTATTTTCATTTTGATCAATGGTCCTTTTAATGATTTTGATAAGATTTTTGTTAGTTGATTCAGCCAAACCATTACCTTGTGGATAATAATTTGCTGAATATTTCAACTTAAAACCTCTTTTGACTGCAAATTCTATTATACTGTTTCCAGAAAAATAAGATGCATTATCAAAGACAAGAGCGTTAGGTACACCAAACCTAGTTATGATGAATTGATCTATGAAATCAATAATTGCATCAGAATTGACTACCTTCAAAGGGATTTCCTCTACCCATTTTGTAAAGTAATTAGTTGCCGTAAGGATGTATTTGTGCTGTTTGGAAGAATGAGGTACTATCTCACCAATAATGTCAAGCCCCCATTGCTCAAATGGTTGCTCAATATTTATCGGTTGCAAAGGAAAAGCTGGTTTCCTTTGTCTTCCACTGGTGGTTTGACAAACTTTGCACTTCCTTACATAATCATGCGTATCTTTAAAAAGGGTAGGCCAGTAATAACCAGCATGAATTATTTTGTGAGCTGTGGTATCACCTCCAAAATGACCTCCTGCTGGTCCATCATGCAATTCCTGCAACACTTTTTCAGCTTCAGTGTTTTCAAGACATCTTAATAGGATTGAATCATAATTATTTCTGAATAACACATTATGAATGATATCATATTTAATAGCCTTCAATCTTAAAGCACATTTGCTCTTATAGTTGAGATTAGAAGGAGCATACCCATTTTTCAAGTAATAGATGAGATCAGCATACTGAGATTCAGAATCTGTAACACTTATCTGACTTACTTGAATATCTTTATTTGAATCTTGATTTTCTGATATGTTATGAGGTCCTGCCAATAATCTGCAAAAACCTTGTCCTCTAACAATCTTATCAGGTTTAATATCAATATCATATTCTTACAAAGCTATTATCCAGTTAGCTCTTTTTTCTCCTACTTCTCTTTGAATTAATAATTGCCTCACTGCAGAGAATGGGACAATAATTTTTGTATGTGTTTTCAAGAGAAAAGGTATGAAATGTTTGATTGATTTAAACACGGCAAAGGCTTGTTTTTCAACATCGGAATAATTCAGCTCATCTCCTTGCAGATTTGAGCTAAAGAAAGAAATTGGTGCTTCAATTTTCTGATCATTGAGCTGTGTTAAAACAACAGCATAGGATGTTTCGGTGGCCAAAGTATACAAAGTAAAATCTTTAGAAAAATCTGGGGTATTCAATGCTGGTGCATTAATAATTGCTTGTTTTATTGCCTCAGAGACTTATTTCTCTTTATGCCCCCATTTGAATACTGAGTTTTTCTTGATCATATTTTTCATAGGTAAAACAATTTGAGAAAAATCATGAATGAATCTTTTTACAAAATTGATTTTCCCAAGAAATGATTGCATGGATTTTTTGTTATGAGGTAAAGAAATATCAGAAATTTCTTTCACTCTATCTGGATCAATATATATACCATCTTTTGACATAACAAATCCTAAGAGTTTTCCTTCATCCAAAGCAAAGAAATATTTCTTTGGATTTAAGGAAATACCAAACCTTCTACATCTTTCAAATATTTGCTTTAGATCATGTAGATGATTGACTCTCTTTTTTTAAAATACTGTTATGTCATCAAGATAAACAACAATTGATTTATTGATTAGACCTTTAAATGCTATGTCCATGGCTCTTTGGAAAGTTGCTCCTGTATTTATTAGACCAAAAGGCATTTTATGATAAGCATAGGTTCCCCATTTTGTTCTGAAAGTTGTTTTCAATCTGTCATCTGGATGAACTAAAACTTGATTATAGCCTGAAAATCCATCAAGAAAGGACATGAGTTCAGAACCAGCTACCTTTTGAAGTATCTGTTCCATGGTTGGCAATGGGAAATTTTCTTTTAAACATGCCTTGTTTAAATTTCTAAAATCAATACAGATTCTTATATCACCATTATTCTTCCTTACAGGTACCATATTGGAAACCCAATTGGAGTGCCTTACAGGAAAAATGATTTTGGCTTTTAAAAGTTTATTAAGTTCTGATTTGATTTGACCCTCGAGATTTGGATGAATCTTTCTTAACTTCTATTGAACAGGTTTAATATCAAGAAGCATTGGAATTGTGTGTTGAATAACAGAAGTATCATATGTTTTTAAATCATCATAATTCCAAGAAAATGTTTTTTTATATTTGTTCAGAAGTTTAATGAAAGCATTCCTTTCCTTTGGAGTTAAATTGAGTCCTAAATTAACATTTTGAGGATTAGAGTCAGAGCCAAGATTCACTAATTCAAACTTCAAAGTGGAACTTTGAAGTTTAGCATTAGTGACTTTCTTGAATCTGTCTTTAATATCATATAGGTCCTCTAATTTAACAACATATTTCGGAATGGGATTTTCATTACCTTTTGAGGAAATTTGTAAATCATGATCATCCTCATCAATAATTTGTTCATCATATGATTTCTCTGAAGTCATGAAATTCAAAATGTCTAGATCATGATAGAATACTCTCCAATTTGTGATATTGTCTAGAACAGATGGGCAAAAAATCAATTCTACTAAAAATCTATCAGGACTGCAATCTTCAGCAGGAAGGATTTTAGATGCAACATTAGCTAACAAGTCAGCTGATGTATTTTGGTTGCTAGGAATAGAAGAAATATTGAATGCTAGAAAATGAGTGGTAAGATCTTGCACTAGGGTTTGATAGTGTTTAAGATGTCCTAAAAGACAATGGATAGTATTCCTAACTTGTTTTATGACAATTTCGGAATCACCAAAGACTTTCAAGTATTTAACATCTAACCCTATAGCTTTATAAAGTCCTTGAATCAAGGCTTCATATTCTGCAGTATTGTTCGTACACTCAAATTCTAACTTACATGATAGCATGGTCTTCTCTCCATCTGGATCAATTAAGATGCATCCTGCTCCAGCTCCATCGATAGATTTTGATCCATCAAAATATAATGACCAAAATAAAGATTTATCTATTGGCTTATCTACAATTACATTGGAAATATTTACAATTCTGGAAGAATCAGATTGTGAAAAATTTTCTATTTGAGAAACAAAAGTATTTACAGAAAAGGGTGATTGTGGTGCTTTGAAGTTTCCAAGAAATGACTCGGCAGAATAACCTCCAAGAATATTGTTGTTGAATGCCACAGGCTCATTAGATTGTTCAAATTCAGTGACAGTGTGCATCATATATTTTTCTCGTTGAACTTTGATTTGATTTGGTTTCCCTTTGCAGGGAAGCCACATATGTGAATAATCAGTTGCGATATAACCATTAAGTTTTGCAGACCAGTCCCTGCTTAAGACTAATCCATAGAATTCAGGAATATCTGCAATCAAAATATCAATTCTTTGGACAATCCTAGGATCGGAAGCTAGTCTCATAGTAACTGAATTGATTTCTCCAACAACTTGAACTTTAGAGCGATCCAATTGAACAATATGAACTGTCGATTTTTGTGGTTCAATATTCAATTGGGCACAAATAGAAGTAGGCATTATATTAGAGGATGCTCCAGAATCGATTAGACAATTATGTAGATTCTTATTGTACATTTCATAAGTCAAAAGAAAAGGAGGAGTCTGAGAATTTGATATTTCTCCAATGAGCACAGTATCAGTAGTATCTACTTTGTCTGGTGGCTTACCAGTTCCTTTAGCTGCTTTTGCAACTACACCACTTGGTAAAGGAGCGATTGGTGTATCATTTAATTCTTTTAATAGAAACTTCTGCTGGTGTTTTAGTTTGCTAAGTTCATGTAAGGAAATGTTGGCTTTAATCTTTTTCATGTCTTCAACAATGTTATACTCCATAGGATTTGACACCACTAAAGTCTTTGTTGTTGATGTAGGAGGATTAGAAGAAGATGGCTGATTTTGAGTAGGTAACGGAGAATTTTTCTTTGCAGGGGATTTGTCTTTGGTACTTGGAATTGTAATTTTCTTTTTCGGAACTGTTTGTACAGGTTCCGATGTAGATTTACTCCTAGTACTTACAGGCATAGCTTCTTTTTCTACTTCACTATCAGAATTAGGGAGAATAAAATCCCACATTCCATGCAATTCAGCTATTTCTTCATTTTCATCTTCCTCTTCTGATACTGGAGGAGTATCTTCTTCTTCTTCCTCTTCTGATTCTGCATTAGAGATCGAATTGGGAGGTTTAGATTCAAGTTGATTTATTTTGAAATTTTGGAATGGTTTTTTGGTAGGAGTTTCAGCTACTTGTTTTTTTATTTCAACCATTTCATTCGACATGGTTTTAAGAACTTTCTGTAAACCTTCCATGTCGTATGGGTCTTTGGCCTTTTTCCTTGAATCATCTTTGAAGCTTACCTTCTTGGATTTCGTTTCCTCAATAGCATTTTTATTTTCTAGAGAAATAATTCGTTGTTCTACTGCAATAGCCTCTTTCATATTCTCGGCTAACGTAGGTTTTGCAGCTCTATCTACAAAAATTGCTATGTTTGACGGCAAAGCAGTTATGTACCATTCACTTCTGACTTGTTCATTAGGCCTTGAATCTGTGTGGATTTTGTTTAAGAGTTTGTTGAATCTAGCGTTGAAATCTTTAATGGGCTCCTTGGGTTCTGCCTTCAAATTTGAAATATCGTTGATTAAAGTAGCTATTGATCTGTCATTTCCAAATTTGGTTAAAAAATGATCTGCAAAAATGGCCCAACTTGTTATGGATCCTGAAGGTAATGAAAAGTACCAGGATCCTACTGCCCCTTGAATAGTATAAAGGAATAATCTGACTACAACATCTTCTTCTATGACTCCATTCAAATTTACAGCCAGCATAAAGTTATTGATGTGTTCTTCAGCTTGAATGTTAAGATCTGGACTGAACTTTGGAAGCCATTTTCCAGGATTGTCAGGTAAATCATGTAAAGGTGCAGGCATGTTGACAGCTCCTGGAGTAGCCCATGGTCTAGCCATTATTGTAACAACTGTTGAAGAAGTAGTAGAGACTGGTGGTGTCTGAATAGAAGTTGTTAGAATAGATGATGTTGAGATTGATGACGATTGAGAAGATGGCGATTGAGTAGATGATGTGGGAACAACTGCACTTTGTTGAGTTGGGGTTTTGGAAACAGGTGATTGAATATGAGATGAAGAACTTATATCACTTTTTGATTCCGATTGAGTTCTTTTTGACTTGACTCTACTAGGTAAAGGGAATTCTTTCGGAGAAATACCAAGTTTTTCACTTTGAAGCCTAGTAAGAGGTTTTGAAGGAACAAATTTTGAAGTTACACTACCTTCAGATATTTCAGATTCATCTAGAGATAATGAGAATCCTTTCAACTTATGTATTAAATCTTGTACTTCAAGAGACTCAGGAGTTTGATTGTCTGAATGTTTTGAGATTTTGGTAGTGGGTGTTTGAATACTCTTTTCAATTCCTTCTCCAGGATTTTGTAATTCAGAAGAAATTGAAGAAGTTAATGAGGGTTTTTTGCTCTCAGAATGGCTTGTGGATAAAGATTTACTTGCCATTCATAGCTCATGCCCTCCTTCTAGTGCCAAAAATGTTGAAGCCTAGAAAATATCTGCTTCAAACATTGGGGAAAACCACCTGGTCGGGACCTTAGGACAGCTCCTTATCCGTTTGGTATGGTGGCTCTGACTGGATTGAAAGGACCAGTTTCCTTATAACTAATGGGTTGGTGATGGGTTGATTTGGATGAGTGAAATTGGGACTAAATTGACTGAAATAAAACTATCTAATTTAAACTAAATACTGATAAAGAAATTCTAACACTAACCCGGGAAATCATATGTGAATAAAACTTAAAATTATTCCAATTTAACAATAACCATAAAAATGTATTAAAGTTTAATTGAAATTGTGCAGTAACAAATAAAGATAACTCTGTTTAAGAAATTAAATAGAGTTATATTAGCATATTGCATTCATCATTGTATATCATCTATATACACTTTATGAAAGATAACATTTCAATTATACTCAAAAATGATATATAAAGAAACGTTGTGAAAACCAAATATATATAAATGATAGAAAATTTTAAAGCGAATATCATAAGACAAAAGAAATCAATAGTGAATAGATAGAAATACCTTATTCATCTTAAAAGCTTTCAAATGAAATCTGATACTCTAATCCAGTAATTCTGGTAAAAAATCAAATCCAAGGTACAAAAATGCAACACTTAAAGATAATTCTACATAAAATCACCAGATGTGATCCTTTTTAAAATATAAGAGGCAATGGAGTACAGAAATGTAATCTCCAAGTCCAAAAATATAATAATTCAGGACTCTTCTCTAAATGCATGAGAAGGGTTTAAATACTACTAGCTAAATCTAAAAATAGTTTATTACAAAAATTAAGGATTCGGTTTAAATGACCATCCTTTTCCTAGGCAAAAATATACTAAAACTAAAACTAAATCTAAAAATAAAGACTATCAAGTAACTACTTATGAACTTGATCTTTAAACTTGCACGCATCTAGCATTGTTTTGAGAAGATGTGGTTGACCGACTTCATATTTCAACTGTCCTGAAAAGATAGAATCGACAAGTGTAGGCGCAATCTTCTTAGCAGAATTAATAATGCAATTAAGCGCACTGTGTTGACTGTGTGGTTTCACTAGGTATGTCCAGTAAGAATCCCAGTTTAATCTTGTCAACCCTTGGATTGATTTTGATTTTTCTTCTGCCTTTTGTCTCCATTCTGTTTGCAATTGATACGCCTGTGGAAGATATCCTGGAACATTTTCTGAAATCAAATTTGCTTTGTGCAAACTCTCGTTTACACAATCAGTAAGACTGCTTGCTGCTGTAGCTGATTCTTCTGCTGCTTTCTCTGCCCTTCTGATTTGTGCATCCCAGTCATTGAAAAGTATTTCTTTATGGTTCTCATTAATAATTGGTGCACCAGCTTTTCTTCCTTCCTCTGTTTTTTGCCATACCAAATAATCAGTAACTTTTTCATTAATTAAATCATAATCATTTCGTAAATCTACGATATGATTAGTGATCTTATCACTTTCTTGACAAAAAGAATTCCATTGCAAGATTTTTTGGCATAATACTTCTTCTTGTTGCAGTAGTTGATTGTTTAAAGAAATAGTTTATGAAACAAACTATGGAAGCTTAGGATTATCTTTGTGCTGATCTTGGATAATCTGTATTTGTTTTTCTTTATCAGCCAGACTTTTTTGATATCCAATTTGCATTTCTTGAAGTTGTTGCTGTAACTTTTCAAGTTTCATCTGTGCTTCATTATTGGCCTGTACCTGTTGCAATTACTGTTGCAGAACTTGTATCTTTTCTTCTCTTTCATTTAATAAGAGTCGTATCTCAAATGCTTTGTCAATAGTTGCAGAAGCATAAGCCCCTGTAATTTGAGATAACTTAGCAAGATTATCAGTAGGATCCGTGGTAGGATCCTTCCACAAGACATCTAATTGTTCTGCTTCAATAGCAATTGCGCCTTCTAATTTTCTCTTTTCCTTTGCTTCTTCACTACTGCTTTATACTTCTGGCTGTAGAATACATCTAGAGGAGGAATTTCCTCTACATTAAGTAAAATTTCAGAGGAGGGAGTGATATGTATATGCTCAGTTCCTGTGACTGTGCCACTTATTCCTGTGCTCAAAACTTTTGTTGCCTATACAGGGGTCTCTATATTATGTCCTTCCACATTAAGCAATTGATTAAAGCTTTCCCATTCTTTGTCTAATTCAATTGTGACTGACTGTTGCTGTACATTGGTAGGAGGAGGAGTTATCTGCTGAGAAGTCAAAATTTTCTGTTGTGAAAGTTCTTTCGATTGGGCAGTATCTTTCACTGATTCTTCATTTCTATCCTGCTCTTCATTAGACTTATTGGAATGTTCAGAAGTCTCTCTTTCAGATTTTGACTTAGATTTATCTGTACCTGAACTACCACTTATACTGACACTAGGAGTTGGTTCCCTTGCGGGTTCCAACCGCAAATTTTCCAAAGGGATGGTGGTCAGTCTTCTTTCCCTGTAAACCTTAAATTCTTGAAATTGTTCTGGAGATAACTGCATCTGTGCTGAATGTAGAATTTCTTTTAGTGTGGATTTTCCTAGGAATATATCATCGAAAGGGTCCTCTTCTCCGGAAAATATCCTTACTTTGATTGCAGTGGTGAAATTTTTAACAACTCCATTAGGGTCGAAAAACCATTTTGCAAATTTAAACAATTGTAAGCATGTAATATTGCTTACTTTCTTGAATGCATGTCCAATATCAAATAATGAAAATGTCCCACAAGCTACGGGAAATTGTGGCAAAATGGCCTTCTTCTTATCCCTTAAATCCTTTGTCAAACCTCCTTGACCACAGTTTTCGTATGCAATTTCCCGAGCTATAAGTTTATCAGAAACATATAAGGGTAAAACATGAGGAGAAGCAGAGCTTTCGAAAATCCTTACATAGGTAAACCATTCTTCCCGAAACCATCGTGCGACGGGAAGAATGTCGACTTCTGCTTCCGGGGAAAACCTTGGAGCATCTTTATTATACAATGTTTTGTGCAGAGGCAACATTATGTCGTGGAAAATCTTGTAAAAATGAGGAATAAACTTGGATTCCCATAATTCCTTGTGATACACATGAATAGGCAAAGGATCTTGAATCGTCCATTTCCAACCCAGCAAAGGGAATTTAGAAACAAAGCAGATAGCGTCCATAACATAAGCAGATAGATAAAAAGGAGGATAAATCCTCTGAGAAACAATTCGTTTAGACCGGTAATGGAAAATAGCAGTGGCCAAATTATCAGAGAAGATTTTGGCCCAGTCTACAATTGTAGCGTTAACAGCAGCATTCAACAAAGGGAGCCATTCAGGCAAGATCATGTTTATGTCAGGCTTTCCAAAAAGCCTGCATAACATAGCAGCAGCAAAACAATATGGAGAGGTAAGTGAGCCAGTACTGTACATACCGTGTTTGTTTTTCTTCAATGGTTCATCTCTTTTGGTCCATTCCTGCGTGCATTCCGCCAAATTTGTATGTTCTTTGGAAAAATCCTCCATTAATTGTTTATTATAAGTTGCCTGAGGTTCTGGAAAATGATACATCAGCCTCAAATCTTCCGTAGTGAATGACCCAATGAGCTCTTGATTTGGAGTTTTAAATTGCCTATCTGAAATATCGGTGCTGTCCAGCACCCATTTCACCATGTCTGTATACAGAAGAATTCTTGGTCTTGCCACTATCTTATGCAGAAATGAACAAGCCAGTTCTTTAAGGGTCACCTCAGATGAATTACTTGAGCCTGCAATAGCCGTGACTTGCATTACCCTGGGATTTTCTTCTTCAAGAAAATTATACATTCCTTCCCAGGTGGTGATACCGACATCCTTATTGCAAGCAGTATCCGCATACAGTGAAGCCATTTCTTTGTTTTCAGAATTTGAAATCTTCTCTTTCTTACCCATAAGGCTCTGTGAACGCTTTGTATAGTCTTTTGCTCCTTCGCGCCTATGGTTTTACGAGTGAAGTGAGAGTAATGACGTGAGAAGGGTGATGAGATAGTTTTAAATGCAAACGGCGGATGAAATATATTATTCTAATGGAAACAACCTTTCAATCAAAACAAAATCCTTTTTATTGATATTTGACAATCCATTCATTAATTCAATCATTTAAAGCACATAACGGATGTTGATTTATGAAAAGATTTACATTGGACAACAAGTTTTTAAGAATCTACGATATTACGATCTGCGATTTGCTGCGCAATATCGCAATGTCGCAATATCGCAAATCGCAATTTTCTCCAAGCGTAACCATCGCAAAATCGCAAATATCGCAAATATCGCATATCGCAAATCGCAAATATCGCAAATCGCGCATATCGCAAATCGCAAATATTGCATATCGTAAATCGCAAATATCACCTATAAAAAGTATTCATTTAACATTTTTTTTGCGATATGCGATTTGCAACCAGTATTTTAATGTATAGGCTTTTTGGGATCGCGTTATCGCAATATCGCAAAATCGCATTTTAAAAGATTCATTTTTACAAAATATATCTATCATTTGCGATGGATGCGCTATTCCGCTCAAAGAAATATTTTATTGTAATTTATCATAAACTTAAGTGTTTCTTAAGGATTTTCTACGGAATTTCCCTAAGTTATGATAGAAAGTTTTATTTGAAAAGGGAAACAAATACTAATTGATTTTTCTTTTGGGTTTTTTAACTAAGGGTCCCCATTTATTTAGTATGATTGGTAATAAAAAGGGGGGTTGTTGCTAGCCACAACACTATCCAAGCTTAATATTTTTAAATATATATACATATGTTGTTGAGATATTAATCTCACTGTCTGTTAGGTTCAGTTTAGTTAATTTCTTGTCTGCTAGGTGTCATAGGCAGTTTAGTTTTACCTCAGTTTGCTTCAGTTTACTTCAGTGATTTATTGTTGATGTTTCCAATGTGTTCCTATTTATTTATTCATAATATTGTGAAGAGAAATTCTCTACTCCAGTTCATTTTTCAGTGTTTCAATTCTTGTCATGGTATCAGAGCGAGCTTGCATAAGCCTCCGTGGAGAGCAGCAACAGAGTCACGAAGGAGTAGAAGAGAAAAGAAGTTGATTGGCGCAACTATGAGTTGATTGGCGCGCGAATACACCACATAACCGCACCGGTTTCATGCCTCACATCGATTTTGAAATAGGCGCGACTGTTTCAATCGGGAATATGCCAGTCTGCGAGAAAAAGAAAAAGGTCAAACCCGTTCATATTAAGGTTCTTCAAAATCATTTTTTTTTTGTCAAAAGGCATGAGGCGTTAGTATTAAAGTCAACGTATTTGAAGCTTAAAAAGAAAGCTCTTCTTTAAATTATCGATTTAAAAAAAGGGTTATGTGATTTTCATGAGGGTGAAAGTTTTTATCAAGAATTTTTTTTAAGTTTTTTTATTTAAAAAAAAAAAAAAAAAAAAAAAAACCTTGAAATTTGTTCAAAGGTATTTATAAGGAGTATGTGGTGAAGGTGAAATTTAAAAAAAAAACAAGGAAAGTTTTTTTTTTTCAATCTTTAAAAGAGATTTAAAATTTTAGAGGAGATTTACAAAAGGTGCATTTGAAAAAATAATGGCCTCTTCAAGTTCCTTGCCACAGACACCAAATCTGATTGGCAAAAAATATGAATTCTGGAATTTGAGAATGAAGACTTTTTTACAACCACAAGATTGTTGGGACACGCTTCTGATTGCCTATGTAGAGCCGACCCAAGAAGCATTGGTAGCCATGACCAATAATCAGAGAAATGCAGCTATTGAACTCAAAAAGAAGGAGCACAAAGCCAAATGCTGGATATAAAATTCAGTCGATGACTCTATTTTGACAAAATAACTAGTGCGACAAAAGAAAAAGAATGTTGGGATATTTTGCAAGCTGCATATCAAGGAAATGATACAGTAGAGACCGTTAAACTACAAACATTGAGAGCTCAGTTTGAAACCCTAAAAATGGATGACACTGAAAATGTGGATCAGTTCATGACCAAAGTCATGGGAATAGTCTATGAGATCAAACTCATTGGCGAAACCATTACAAATCGGAAAGTTGTTGAAAAATATCTTCGAAGTCTACCAAAGAAATATGACATGATTGTCACAGCCATTTTGGAATCCAAAGATTTTAAAACTTTCTCAGTAGAACAGTTGACTGGATCACTTTTGGCACATGAAACAAGACTCAATCTGATAGAAGATTCCATGGAACAAGCCTTCAAAGCACACCTCTCATTTGACAGAGGCAGAGGCAGAGGATAAAGAGGTGGAAATAGGCGAGGCAAAGGTCAAAGCAATGGCAGATCTGATCATCATCATGCAACAAAGTAGTGGAGACCTCCTCAAAACCGAAATCAGAGAAGAAGGTCATGGAACAGATCGAGTGTTCAATGTTACTACTGTAAGAAGTTTTGCCACTACGAACATGACTGTAGAAAGAAACAATCAGATCAGCACAGAGGCTATATCAATTTCTCCAACAGTGAAGGAGAATCCTCAGAGACGATGTTTCTTTCACGCCATCTCTCAAAAGACAAACAGAGTGAAGATCTTTGGTTTCTTGATAGTGGATGCAGCAATCACATGATAGGCAACAAGAGACTTCTTTCTTCTCTAGATGCTTCCATAACATCAGAGATAACGCTTGGAGATCGTACAAGTATTAAAGCTGAAGGAAAAGGTATTGTTCCTATTCTTACTAATCAGAATCAAAACAAACACATCCCTGATGTTTATTATGTTCCTCAGCTCAAACATACCCTCCTTAGTGTAGGACAGTTAATGGAACATGGCTATGATGTCTTGTTTCAAAAGAACACCTGCTATATATATGACAAAGATCATCATAAAAGGTTGATAGCAAAAGTTGAGAAGACCAAGAGTAGGATGTTTCCATTGACCCTTAGAAGCCAAAATACCAACCAATATTTACTCCACAATATATCAAGAATAGATGAAAGTCATTTATGGCATTCTAGGTATGGTCACATTCCAGTCAAGAGTCTCAGTCTGCTTCAAAAGAAATCTATAGTCATTGGTCTACCTACTATCAATGAAAAAGTCTGTAATTGTGAAGTTTGTGTCTTGTCGAAGCACAAAAGAGATATTTTTCCCTCATCAACCTCAACGACGAAAGAGCCTTTGGCACTTGTCCATACTGACATCTGTGGTCCAATGCAAACATTGTCCATTGGTGGTAGTTTCTACTTTCTGACTTTTATTGATAACTTTAGCAGGAAAATATGGGTGTATTTTTTAAAAAACAAATCAGATACATTCTCTAGATTTCTAGAGTTCAAGGCAGAAGTAGAAAAGCGGAGTGGAAAACTCTTGAAAGTAATCAGATCAGACAGAGGAGGATAATACACTTCAAATGAATTCAAAAAAAATTTCGACAACAAGGTATCCTAATGCAGTACACAACTAGATACAGTCCACAGCAAAATGGAGTAGCAGAAATAAAAAATCAGTCGATCATGAACATGGCGAGATGCATGGTATGGGAGAAGAAGTTGACAAATAACTATTGGGCTGAAACAATGTCGACAACAATGTATGTTCTTAACAGATCTCCAACATCCAGCCTACAAGATAAAATATCTCAAGAAGCATGGGATCGAAACAAGGTAAATGTGTCACACTTAAGAATTTTTGGATCAGTAGCTTTTTCTCATGTTCTTGAAAAAATCAGAAAAAAGCTTGATGATAGAAGTGAGAAATGCATATTTGTAGGTTACAGTGAGCAGTCGAAAGCCTACAGACTTTATAACCCCATTTCCAAAAAGTTCATTATAAGCAGAGATGTGAAATTTTTCGAAAATAAATCTTGGTTTGACCATGTAGATGAAACTTCAAATCAACCTTTTTATCTACCACAGACTCCAAGATTGCAGGTTCAAGAACAGCCAGAATGTTCTGAAAATGGAACATCATCAAGTAATGATTCAGCCAGTGATCAAACATCTTCAGAAGAGGAACAGAAAACAAGAAGTATCAGAGAGATATATGAATAGGGGCATGAATCTGAACAACAAAATATGTTTACATTCATTTCAACTCAGCTGCCTTATTTTGGAGGAGCAATGAAAGAACATAATTGGGTCGAAGAATGTATTTGAATTTCAAAGAGAGAAATTAGGCATTGTTAGTGCCTCCACTTGTAACAGTTGAGAAACTTAGTTCAACCCATACCTTTCCAAGCTTAATCTATAGGGAAACTTAGTGTCCAAGCCTAATCTTTATATATAAATATATATATAAGAGTTAGTCGTATGGCCTGGTTGGAACAACCCAATAGGCTAACAACAGTCCTAGGTCTTGAGCGGACCATATATTAGTAGAAAGCTTCTGCGAGGAAAGAACCCTGTAATCGGAGACTCAAATTAATTAAAAGAAAGTAATGACAAAAATACAATCGAGAACAACAACCAAGCTACATGACAAAAAGAAAATGAAGAAAAATAGGTAACAATACTCTATTTATGTTTCAACCACAATATATATATATATATATAGGTTAGTCGTATGGCCGAGCTGGAACAACCCAGCAACCTAACAATAATTTTGGGTCTTGAGCATACCATATATTAGTAGCAAGGTTCATGGAAGAAAGAACCGTGTAACTAGAGACTCGAATGAACTAAAAGAAATTAATGCGAGAAATACAACCAAGAACAACAACCAAGCTGCATGACTAAAAAATGAATAAAAATACGTAATAATACTATATTTATATTTCAACCACAATAAATTAATCATTTGCACACAACAACAATAGAAAAGAAATCCATGTCTTAAATATTAAACTCAAAGTAGCAAATAATAGGTCAGTGTAACGACTGTCAATTACAATATAGCTGAATTAGTATTTCCATTTGTTTTTTAATAGAAATAACGCAAATTACAAATAAAATACCTTTACATAAGAAGACGACATGATGTTGCATTTTTAACATGATTATGTGCTTTAAAAAAAACGAAAAGGGTAATTAAGGGTGAGTGTGTGATTGTGCAGCAATAGAAAAGCCATTATATTGACAGAATTTAATTCTAATGCAGTTGAAAAAATAGCATAATATATTTTTAAATTTGAAATCGGTTGTGGAGACACTAGTCCCTGAGCGTGATTACTTCGAGTGCAGCAACAGAAAAGCCATTATGTTGACAGAATTATAAACTAAGCCATTATATTGACAGAATTTAAGGGATTATATTGACAGAATTACAAATTAAGCCATTACATTGACAGATTTTAATTCTCATACAGTCGAAAAAATAATATAATATAGCTTTAAATTTGGTTTAAAAAAATCATAACTCCCCTTACTTCCATTTTTTAGTTCATAGAAATGAAAAAGAATAATACGAAAATTTGCAGTCTTCTGCAGTTTTTTAATTCATAGAAATGAAAAAGAGTAATACGAAAAATTGCAGTCTTCTGCAAGTTTCTGGACTTTCAAGTGAATAGAAATTATGCTACAAGTTTTTTCTTTTCTTTTTCTAACCAGTCAATAACAAAACCAAATAATTTTATCTACTTGGACATTCCACTGAGTATAAATTAAGCTACAAGTTTTTATCTTTCTTTTTCTAACGAGTCAATAACAAAAACTAATAATTTTATCTTCAAGAAACAATTAGAAGCAAAGAGAGATCACATGGCCATTAACTGATCATATGCATAATTATTATGATCATAATTATTTCAGAGTACCGCTCACACAATTGTTATATATTTAGTGATAAAATCATGGAAAATTTTAGGAGCTAATATTCGCAGGTGGGCTAATTTTCCATGCTTTTTCCAAAAAAAATATTTGCCAATTTCCATTTTTTTGTAAAAATGATTCGCCCATATTTTACAATATAAAATTATTTTACCTTAAGAATAGCCTACATTATATAGAGACTATATATATAATCATTATAAATTTGTATAATTTTACAAAAGTATCAATAAAATTTTATAGTTCACATATTAGGGACTAGTGAAATTCGCCAACATTTTAAACTTGAAGATAATTTTCCATAAAATTATCCCTGGATAAAATCTTGGTTTTGCACCTATTGGGATCTCGACACTTACAGTTTTAGCTCAACTATATATGGCTAAAGAACTAGAACGTCACAATATCCCAGCTGTTCCAAAGGACTATTGTCATCCCATTATCATTTATGTTCTGGAATTGTTGAGGTTAGCATTTAGATTTTGGAGTTTGTCTTATTCACCCAAAATGTTGTCTACGGGCTGTGGCTTATTTAAAAATTGTTTTGTAGCTCTTCCATATGGGCTTTCTGATATAACAGTATCATGTACATATGGAAAAGCCTGGTATATATTATATAACAGACTTGAGTGGTACGGAAGTCCTGGTAACCTGTAAGAGAGCCATTTTTCTAGTGCCTCTGGTTTTGTAAAATATGCACATATATTTGGCCATCCCGACCTTGGTAAGATAATATTTTTTAATCCATCAGAAAAAAAAATGGGGACATGTTGGGCTTGTTCAGGAAAAACATGTAAGTGCCCCAAAACTCTCAAGGATCACATGGTTTCAGATGTCAACATCCCTGTAGTTAAAAATCATTTAAATGTGAAAATAATGCTTGTCAATATCTTCCATGTAGTCATCAGTTATTTAACACAACTAAGTGACTACAGTAAGTTTAACACAACGAAATCCTGGAGGGTGAATATGCCACTTCCACTTTTAATGAACTTGGAATTAAGAAGACATCAGAAAATCTAGGGATATGACACTGATCTAAAATCTAGCTTCTAAAGTGAAAAAAAACCTTTGAATCGATAGAAACGGAAAACCTGTTTATCGGGTAAGGAAACATCCGAGCTACTCACCATCAAATCTAGTTTTCCTGATGCAGAATTGGACTTGGATGGCCCATGTCTAAGAAAAACCTAAACTTCAATGATAAAAGTTGACAAAACCCCAACAAAATTTGCCACCACTAAAGAAAGCATTCTGACAGAAGAGGTAGAGGACTCTATTGAACAGTACCAATGGTTGCCAAAAGCCAAAACAAACAATGCAGAAGTGCAATACTACTGATCGTCGATAGAATCAAAATGAAAACAACAACTCGGAATTAGATAAGGCCTAAAATGTCAAATATAGTACTTATAAAATCACACAGTGAAACTAATAACTGATCAAATTATAGTATGGTGCTCATCGTGCTTGAGATCCAGTGCCTGCAAAGCCATTTGAACACCTTATATTGTGGTTTAACCTCTTTATCCAGCACTAGCAATAGTCACAATCCTCCAGCAACAACAGATCGAGACCTAGAAGCAAAGGTTCATGGAAAAGATCCAAATCTGGACCCAGACCTTAGTGAGCCAGATTCTCCTCAACATCCCAACCTAATGCCTAAAGTTCTAGTTTTTTCGTCTCGCACAACCCGAACAGAAGTACATGAGAGGTGAAGTGGTCAACATGCTGGTAGAAAGATTGCAGTGGCCAATCTATAAAATAATGTTATTGGTCTAATAATGAAGAATATAAAATAAACATTAAAAATAATGAAATAAAAATATGAAAGTTGTAAGTAAATATTGCATGGAAGCCACGTGCTTTCTTTGACAATGCCCACCTAGCATAGCAAATCTGTGGCTGCCACTAATAATGGAAAGACTCCATGACAGATGCCATGACCTGAGTAAGGACCGAATGAACAATGAACATTCTTTCATTGTAGAGATAAAATCGATGCTCCTTAAAACCATTTCTAGCGGCATGAGAGAGCCCAACTAGGTAGTTAGGGCTGGGAGGTTGCATCTCTCTTTTGATAAATTGGAGAGGCTCTGCCACATTTGGCCAGCCTCATCCCCTGTATTTTGAAGCTTTCGACAATTATTTCCCTGTAAAGGTAGGTACTGTTTGTGTCGTTTTCTTCTTGCTTTTGTTATTTAATTCATGGTTCTGTCAAGCTTATCCATACTGAACAAGCCAAAAATTTGTAGTAGATTAAGACAAGTAGATTGCAGTTACCCATTACATGCATTTGGGGTTTGAATTTAGCAAACTATTTAGAAATTGAACTGTGCTAGTGGCCAGGTTGTTGAAATACCCCAAATGGATGATTGATGGGTTTGTGACTGGGATAATCAACGGGACCAAGGAGTACCAAAATTGTCAAAATTTTCCTGTTTGGGCTACTTCAGTATCACACTCATTTCTCATGTACTTAGTTGTGGGTCACAGGGGACTGCATAATCAAATGCATAAGCCAATAAACATTGATGATCAGAGGGAAGGAAGGGTTCAGACTTTTGGAAGGTTCAGGCCTATCCCGATCGTGAAGGTGCAATGATACAGCCGTTGAATTGAGGGTCAGGTTCAAGCCTACCGTAAGAAAGTCAGTGGTAACTACTGAAAGAAAGAACCATTCATGTTAACAGCCCAGTTTGAATATAGGTCGACTCACCATAGAGAAAGGCCAACTCATGATCAAATGCATAAGCTGATAAACATTGATGATCAGAGGGAAGGAAGGGGGAAGGAAAGGTTGAGACTTTTGGAAGGTTAGGCCTATCCCCATCCTGAAGGTGCAATGATACAGCCCTTGAATAGAGGGCCAGGTTCAAGCCTACTGTAAGAAAGTCAGTGGTAACCACTGAAGGAAAGAACCATTTGTGTTAACAGCCCAGTTTGAATATAGGCCGACTCACCATAGGGAAAGGCCGACTCACCATAGAGAAAGAAGTCACGGGCTTGGAGAGAGAGACCCATTAGCATTGGTATTACCTACTGTTATAAGCTGCCTCTGTGGAAACATTCACTTATTCAAGGCCAGCAAGCAGCGCGACGTAATATTTCTTGCACCAATAGATGCTGGCAGAATGATCAAATTATTAGAATGGAAGGTGACACTAAAGATTAGAGAGATTTCATACTTCATTGACCTCACCTCGCCTTTCTGTTTGTGCAAGGCCTAGCTTGGTTGCCTCCTAAACCTCCTTCTCGTCCTAGTTGGAAAGTCCACCATTGATGGCAACTAACTCTACTAATCTTGTTTACCAATGTGTTGGGAGCTCATTTTACATGTTGTACTAAAGGAAAAGGAACAGACGTGGGTAAACAAACTTGCAAACTACAGGGTAAGCAGTAGCATCAGCAGCATCAAACTACTCTGTAAGCAATACTCTGTAACGAGCGTCAATAAGCAGGATCAAAAGTACCCAAAGATCACCCAAAGAGATAGCAGTTCTTGAAGAATCTAATGAATGAGACCGTGAAGGAAAAGCATAGTATTTTGAGTGTTTCTAAGTGAAGAGAGGTGGATGGGCACTTCCATGCAAAGTTTCAACAAATGCCTATTTTGTAATTGGACACCGGGACAATTAGTAACATTGTTGCCCTCCACACTTTGCTTTATTTTTATAAAGCAAATAGACCGTCCCAACAACCTAACAATTAATACGGGCCAACTAATACTAGCATTAGTTTGAAATTGCTGATTATCAATAGTTTGAAATCGCTGATTATCAATAGACACATAAATATAATACAATGTTTGAGCCTCCCCACCTCGGGAAGAGGCCGCCATATCTTTTCGATTTCGATTACTATAGTCCAGGGACTAATAATAAGAACCCATTAAGTCGAAGAATGGTATTTCCCTATGTTCCTAGGTTTTTCCGCATAAATATTAACTGTATGGAATATTTGTAAAGAATTAATAACGAACACCTAAAACTGAGGGTATTATGCCATGAGTAGCCAGGAAGCTTGGAGTGTTTGCTTCACCTACGAGGTCTTCCCACCACGGGAAACCCCACCTGCATTCGTAGAAAACGCTAGGGAATCAATTAGATTTTTAACAAATTGAAGGGGAAATTGCACAATGGATAGAGAATATCTGTGTACGTGAAAAACCTTATGATAACCTACATGTGAAATCTTCTCGACAGAACTGAATAACCTACGAACTTTAGCACGAGGAAATTGTGTAAGGAAGAATGATAAATGATAAATATTTACCTAAGAAACTATTATCTTTCCACCTAGCAATCGGCGTAGAGTTAGTACTCAGAATTAGTTGAGAATCAAAGGCAAAACAAATCCAAAATTACAATATCTCACTTTGCTAGGGCCTGGTTCTACATGCGCAGAGAGTTAGCAACTAAAGAGAGGGAGATCGACCCAACCTAGCAATTAAAGATTTGAATAGCATTAAAAAATGGTAGGCACAATATCCACCAGAGGAGAGAGTAAAAAAATAAGAATAGTAAAACTACTTGAGAGCAGTTGATACCTCGAAAATGTGAAACCATCGAAGGGTTGTCGCCGACAAAGTTTTCCTTAACAAGTGCTGCGGAGACTGAACACATAAAATGTAGGGATGGGATGAGCGGCAGGGAGCGAGGGTAGGGTGGTTAGTTACTGAGTAGCTACCCCCATCCAAACTCAATATTAGTTCAAACCCTACCTATCATGCACCGTATATTTTCTCTCCATCTCTAGAAATGAATTAAGACGCCAAGTGGAATGAATCCGTAGACCCTCCTGAAAGTTCCCATCTGTGCCATAAGGTTACCATAATGCGTTAATTAAATGTTTCAAGTGGATCAATTCAACAGATAATGTATCATATCAAATTGGTATCAGAGCCAGAAAGATGGTCTGGTTCAAGAAAGGTCAATAGTCAAAATCATCCTCTCTTTATTTAAGAAAAATGGAATCTTTCAAGAAATCAATTTTTTTCAGAAAGAAAGAGATAAGGCTGAAGAAAATCCCTTTAGGAATATATTTGTTAC
This sequence comes from Pinus albicaulis, assembly GCA_034641835.2. Lineage (NCBI taxonomy): Eukaryota > Viridiplantae > Streptophyta > Pinopsida > Pinales > Pinaceae > Pinus > Pinus albicaulis. Next base: position 1,069,110,207 of record CM076581.1, on the reverse strand, counting down.
TGCTTCAAATAAAGTTCTGAATTCAGTTCTGAATTCATCTGAATTAGTTTATGAAGAAACTGAGCCATCTGCCCGTTGGAAACTCCCAAGTATCTCAGCGTCAGAAGTATATTCCGATGTGACACCCTTTCACCTTAAGGCTGCCACTAGAATATCCATAAAAGAGTCAATCAGTTCTATACAAGAAAATTCAGAGAGTCCATTCACCTTTTAGATCCAAAACAGCTTCAGGCAGAAGCAAGAAGATTAAAAACTCAGTATCTGCATCTTGGATGCATCAGGGTTGGAATCATGCTCTCACTCATCAAGGGATGTATACCACATATAATTATTAATATAATTTTATTTTTGTACTGAAGACTGATATGGTTAATTATGTAATAAGATAAATTATAAAGGTATTGGTAAATGCTGATAATAATGTTCCAGAATTTGTTATTGTATGGTACCAAAAAAAATTGTTGAGACGCGTTACCGTAACATTAACCTCATCATTCATATACCAATGGAATCAGTGACGAGGTACTAAAGTGATTTGACAGGGCAGGTGACCATATAAGCCATGACGTAATAAAATCAAGCCATTAGTGTGTATGCATACAAGTTAAAAATTAATTGGAATAAGGTTGGACTAAAAAATAAAAATCACTTCGGGTTATGATTGGTGTTACATTCATCCTCGTGACCGATATGAAAGAAATGATCCATCATTATCATTAGGATTAAATAGCATATATGCATCATGTTCTAGAATCAACTTTTAATTCAAAATATTTTAATCAGACTCTTGAGGTAGAGTTTAGGTTAATATTTAAAATAATAATTTAATCAATAACTTTTTAGGTCAATATTTAACAAATAATCAAGTAAATTAAAGAAATAGGTTAAAGAAACTAATAGTTATAAATTGAGAGAAATGGAAAAGAAAAAAAAATTTAATAGAAAAATGTAGAAAAGGGATTATTAAAGGAAAATTAAAATACATTACTATAAATAATTATGTAATATTATTATTAAGGTTATTAAATTCTAAAGAAAATATTAATAATTTGACCAAAGATTAAAATATAATAATATATAAATAAATAAATAAATAAAAATGTAAGGTTAATTTAGAGATAAATAAAATTAAAATAAGTCAAAAGAATAATTAAAAATAAATTAAAATAAATTGAGTTCATCCCAAAAGAAACCATTAAGGACATAATAACATACATTATAATAGGATATTATAAGAATGCTCCACGCAAATTGGGATCAGATCAATAAGGAAATAGTACATAAATATATATATATATATATATATATATATATATATATATATATGAAAAGTTAAGAAAATATGTTTCTCTCTTGATATTTTTTGTTTGTTTCTCAATTTCAATGACTTTTCTGAACTTTCTATAATGGAAATGATCAACCCTATCAATGGCTCTAGAATCCTTAATACATACATGGTGCTTAGTTTTCTTTGCATGTTCAACAATAATTGAGCATCGTGAATGACGATACTTAATGTATCAATATGGATCACAAAACTATAAAAACAAAAATCTTTTAGTTTATTTAGTTAACATAGATCTCCAAATAATATATTAGATAAGTATAAAATTTAGAAATCTTATTCACATATTCTTTTACTTCCAATTACTTTATCTTTTTTTTTTTTTAAATTAATATAAAATTATATTAGTATGTCCAGAAAAAATTATTTTATTTATTAGTGAAAGTGAATAAAATATTTTTACCGTATTGAGATATAATATCAATAACAAATAGAATGACCACAACTACTTTGAAATTATTAATATTTTATAATATTTTAATTAAATCTAACTAAATATACATATTCATTTATTTTTATTATAAATGACATTATTTTCTATTTAAATAATATTCTATATTCTTTTTAAAAGAAAAAACGACTACTCCACATAAAATACAAACAAAACACTCATTACTCCCATTTTGAACCGGAAAATCTGCCTCGTGACAAAAACAACTTTAATCATTCGATGTTTCATACCCAAACCATATATTTTGGGAAAATTAATTTTTTTCCTATGATATTTTTAATTAAATACATGGAGTTTTTTTAGGGACCATAAAACTTATGTAAAATAAATTTGTTTGATCTTCTAAATTCATGCATTATCGTACATACATTTACAATTTATACAATTTATTTACAATATAATAAAAAGTTTTATTATTTATTTTTCTAACATGTTATAAATTTATAATGACTACACACAACTTTAAACATATTATTATATATAAAAGTGTATTTATAATCACTATAGAGAACTTTAAACATTTTATTATATATATATATATATATATATATATATATATATATATAATTTAAAAAATAATATATTATTAAATAAAATGTTCATTTATAATTCATGAGGTAACAAATTAATAATCATAAAAATAAGATTATATATATATATCTATATATATATATATATATATATATATATTAGGATAATAATAATGATAATTAATGTCTAATTACATAAATTAGGTCTATTATATCTTTAAAAAGTAAGAGATTAATTGAGACTTTATAATATTTTATTTCTATAATCAAAGAGATAATAAATAAGCACTCCTAGATCAATGTAGTTTTGTTGATTCAATAAGTCAAGAAGGTTCTTATTGTAGCTTATGTTTTGGAAATGAAAATGTATGTGAGTAAGATTTGAGAAATCAAAGAGAAAGTTTTTTTCATCACAATCCTCTTAGTATTACACAATTCACATATTCTTTCATCCCAAGGTGTTTTGGGTAGGTGTTTTGGAAATAGACCAATGCTCGGTTTCCCTTTGAAGCTCAAGAGAGTTAGTCCTTATATTTGCAATGCTTATTTTCTCCTTAGAGATGGTCACGATAGAGAGATAATTTTGGTTAGCGGGAGTGGGTTTGGTCACCTACTTATAATACCATAGCTTCCTTTTCCCCTCTCTCTCCTAATAATCCCACAATTTGTCCTTAAATTTTGAATTAATAGTATTTTTAATATTATTTTTATTCTCGAAGATGACCTTGTATTCCAAAGGAACCAAATATAAATCTTTTCTAAAGTCAAAAAAACAATACAAGATATCAATTTTATTATTCCAAAATTCCTCATCATTCATCCTAAGAGTGATAAGATGGTTAATAGTTAAGTGATTTCTTGTAAAACCAAATTTCCCTTTAGCTCTTTTATCATGGCTTTCAAGCCATATGTTATCTTCTTTTCCAAAATGATCCAATATAGTTAGGCTAAGATAAGGCTAATCATAATCGTCCTATAACCAGAGGGAATGGTTTTATCCCCACTTTTAAGCATAGTAACATTCATGCTTTGCATCCAAGGATTAGGGAAGCCATGCTTTACGTCCAAATTAAGAACTTGAAGATATGAGGGATGAGGATATCCTTTTTCTTAATCCTGAACTCCACGTCTTCTAGAGATAAAATATCCTCCTTTATAAGAGTGTTTAATATGCTTCCCATGGCATCCAGAGAGTCATGAAGATTCTTAAGATAAGAATCTTAGTTCCTCAAGGGGATTAAATTAATAAAAAAAATTTTATGAACAAGTATATTACTAAAGTTTCTAGGCTGAACTTTAGAAAGGTTGAGAAGACACTTTTGCCTCTTATTAATAAAGGACATTTTCTTCCTTTTGGTAGAGCTTTGTACACTATTTTTTATACTTTGCAATTTCATTACGAGTGTCTCTAATGATTTTTTTGGAAATACACACACACACACACACACACACAAAGAGAGAGAGAGAGAGAGAGAGAGAGAGAGAGAGAGTTTTTTAAATAGAGAAAAGCACAATCACATATCAAACAAAACTAATGCATATCAATAAAGAAATCACATATTGACACATTAATTTAATTATATATTAAATAAAGAACTTTGTGCAATCACATATTAAACATAACTAATGAATATCAATCAAGCATATATTAATCAAATTGACACATTAAATTAATATGAAAATATATTAAGTATTCAAGAGTAAATGTAATACTCCTTATAGGGATAATGCTCATATGGATCCTTCGTAACTTCCCTATAGTAAATATCATTGTAAATTATCTTTTTTATGGTGGTAACACTCCTTATCCTATCATTTTGAATTAATCTATCCTTCCCCATTGAAAATATGGCTATGTTTAGCTATGTTATATATAAGAAGAAGCTTTACATAAATTTAATATTTATTATATTAGATTTAATATATTTACTATAAAGATCATATTTAATAGAGATTATTACCATGATAGAGAGAATAATTTACAATAAATAGGATCCATAATTATACATAATATTGTCACCATATAGAGTGTTACCACTCCATCAGATCTCCGAGGCTAAGAAGAGACCAGCAAAGGTAACCACAGACCAAGATCTCGACAAGTAGCTATCCCTACTAGGAAGGAAAGGACTCTCTCCAAGGGATGACAACCAAGAGGACTCGATAAATTAGGTTTTAGGCTAGGTATAGTACCACAGGGTTTTTGATTGGTTGATTTGGGTGCTTGATGAGTGAATTAGGTCACTTGATGAGTGAATTAGGTCAAAGAGGTAGCTAGGTCACGGAAAAGAAGATCGAAATTTCACACATATAATGGGGCAAGGTAGGTAAGAACTCTAACACTTTATGTTTTTAGGGTGATATGATCATACTGGTAGGTGTTAAAAAGAGCATGACGTTACATTAATTATTTTTAAACTGAAGAAACTGAAACAAATTCTGGTGATTCTCCCAAAACAGAGCATAAAATATGTATTATTCCTATAAAACTTGAGAATAAAACATATCATAGAAATGTAACGAACATGAAAAGTACAAAACATTCATTCATATGCAACAGAGGAATAAACTATGCCAAAGTACAGTACCACATGAATCCCAAAAGAATAGTTGTAACTCATCCAATATATTCTTGCCAAAATTTGAATACACTATTGTCTCTGATCAATACAACAACATCCAATCCATGTAATGAGTCACTAAGTGAAAGATATAGGGATAAAACAACTTCTCCCAAACTCAAGGTTCGAATCCCTAAGATGTGGGGCTGGCCCACAAAAGTCTGAGCTGCAAACATAGAGTGTAGGGAGGTCGAATTGACTTATCCCTAACTTTAGTGAAACTGATTCATCAATACTCTCAAAGAGTTTTACCTAATTTATTTAACCCTAGGTAAATCAAAAGCATCATTATTACATTTACATACATCAATTTCATTGGTAAAAACATGATTTTTCAATGGTGAAACTAAGAAAACTAGAAAAAAATAGGAAAAACAGAGAAAGGTGAGGAGTGTAGCACCAGTGTCAGGAGCGTAGCACGAGTGTCAAGACCACAATTCCATCTTTATCTCAACGTTTGAAGGGATTTCTGATGTTCAAATTGAGCTCAAGATAGTTCATTGGAAATCATGCCTTGTCTAGTTTCCGAAACTGTCTTTGGTTTCCAAAATGATAATATTTGACCCTCGAAAACATCAATCTCCTAAGACTGGTTAGGAGTGTAGTGCCTAGCTAAAAAATATTTGTAGAAACATGATTGTTTGAGTGTTTTTTGACCTTTTCACCTGCCAATTTTCAAAAAATTTCTTAGTAAAGTGCTTAACCTGATAGTTTTTTGCATTCTAATTCCAATGGTACCCTTTTTTTTGCATTTAGATCCTCCTATAAGAAGCGCAATTCCTAGGGCGTTGCACTCCCGGCAGTCTAACTGTGTTAAAACTGCAAAAAGTTGCAAAAACCCAAAAAAAATCAATAGTTGCTAAAAATTTCTCCAAAATTTTCCTGTGGAAGCATGATGAAGTGTGCTAAGAAATGAGGGATGCCTCAGCAAGGATTTCAAGATTGTCTCCTTCCTTTTTCTTTGCTATATTTTTCTTATGTTACTCCTACAATTTCTTGAGTTTAATCATACAAACTTTGTTTCTTGTGATATACTTATTAGACATGTTTTTGAGAATTTTTTTGTCCTTGTTTTCCTTGTGGAAGAGCGTGTCAAGATGGATACTGACCCTATCAAGCCATTTTTCTCTGTCATATTCAAGCTCCTTGACAATCCTCTCCTCGAAAGTGAGTTTTTCATTCTCAATATTCTATTGTTGTAAATCCCTATTAAGACCCCTTGTCTTTGATATTTTTTTGTTGCTTTGGATGTCATCTTGATTAGAATAATCAATTGGTATCATCGCTTTAACTCATTTTGTTTTGAGGAGCTCTAGCTCCATAAGTACTTGCTAATCTTTTAGTTTCTTATTCTCCTGCTCAAGAAATGAAATGACAAACTGGTCTCTATCAAAATTAGTTTGTAGATCTCTAATTTTGGCATCCTTCTCTTTGAAAATCAAGCTAGAGGCGTCATGATCATCCTGCTTATCCAAGTAAACTAGGTCAAAATCAGTTTCCTCATCATGAGGGTCCTCATCCTCTTGCATGAATTCTTCATGCACCACTACCTCTTCCTGCATTTTCTTTCCCTTTTTTACCTGCTTTAGTGATGAAGAAGGCAAGGTCCCTCCCAAAATCTGTGATATTTGAAAACTCTGCTAGATGACCTAATATGACTCTAAAATACTGATGATGGTGGTGATATGGGTCTAGTAGGCTGAGTTGATGGAGGAATAGATGCAAAAGGATGAGGTGAAGGAGTTTTCAACATGCTGAGCTTGCGGAGTAGTGAAAACATCATTGGCAATGAAGGTATCCCATTAAATGTGCAACTGATCTAGATGATGGAGTACAATGATTTTGATCAAGGAGTGATGAAAGAAGTTGTTCATTTGTTGATCATATTCTCTTTTTTGTACTATGTAGGCCATTTGTTCTATGCTCCTGCACAAATAGTGTGGGATATTGAGAAACTTGACTCTTGCGAAGTGCATGAGCAGTATAATATGATAAGTGTAAAGTCTGGAGAACCTTCCTTCACAAGATAAGTACTTCATGATTATTTTCACCATGGGAATATACCTATCAATAATTTAACTGAAAGGGAATACTCTCTTTCTCTCATTTATGTACCTTGGTTTGATTAATGGTTCATAATATTGGTCATCCAAGACTTTGTATTTCAACCAATTCTCACCCATGTTTGGTATCCCTGTGGCAGCAAAAATGATAGGTGTAGATATGGTGAAGATCACAGCTGCAAGGGTTACCTGATTCTCTTTGAGGTTTGAGATGAAAACTCTACTCAAAACAAGGTGGAGTTGAACACTTTGGATCACTTGGTAGAAATCAAGGAAACCAATGTATTCAAAGAAAGAGAGTATCATAGGTGAGGCCATGAGTTCTTTGGTGTTGGTGGGATCAAGCCTAAAAATTCTTCCTCCCTTGTGATATCTCATTTCCTCTTTGTCCTTCTATTCCTCCATATAATCTCTGTATTCCTCCTCCATAGTTTTTTTTACTTTTGAAACCCTATGGAAGGGAAAGGGGAATGGAAAATATGTTTAGGGAGTGGGGATGGGAGTAGGAAAAATTTGGGAGATGGGGAAGGGGGTTAGGGAACTTAGGTGATTGATATGGGATTAAAATAATTAGGGAAATGGGAGGGGAAAATTGATTACACGTATAGAGGAAGCTATCTAGAAAATTGATAGTCTAGGAGCTAGAGTTTTTGGGAAATGTAGTTTGAGGACAGGGATTTAATGATGTAGGTATAGGATTAGGGTTTAATGTGATATGGGAAGGAAATTCAGTGTTTACGGAACAATTTAGGGTTGTATGAATGAAATCTAGGGTTTCTAACCTTAAACACTTTACAAATTTGAACGAGAGATTTAACACCTTAATCTTGCAAATGGAAAATCCTAGGAGGGAAAAAATGTTGGTGCTTACTTGTATTGAGGTGGAGAGACCCTTTGTTGGTGGTTTCGAGTAGTGGCATGATGTTTTGAAGCTTGTGAATGAAACTGGCCACGAGCACAGTGCTAATTCTAGGAGCGCAATGCCTAACTTCCAAGAATGCAACACCCTCCTCGACTAGCACAATGCTTAACCTCCAGGGGTGCAATGCCACCCAAATTTTGAATTTTGACCTCGAAAATTGATTTTTCGAGCTGAGGGAGTGTGCGCATGGTGGTTGGGAGAGAAAATGAGTCTTTCCTTTGTCTTGTGGTGGGCTTTATACTTGACGATTTGAATTAATTTGCCTTTGGGACCCTTTTTTTCTTCTCATTCACTTTAAACTTTGACATATTTACCTTTCACTTTTGTTTCTCATCTTTTGGAGATTTATCATTTGATAGATTGAGAACAATTAGACTTTAAATCTTCTCAGCTTTCTTGGCACATGAAACCTTTGAGCTGACAGCTATCTTGGAACCATTGAACTTATTACAAATTGAGAAAAGGCAAAATTGCATGATGAAGTGAAAATTACATAATGGAATAAAAAATAGATATTACATTTCAACTTTACATGGTAAAATGAATTAATTGATCACTCTTACTCTTGCTGGTCTTTTATGCAATGGAAATGATTTTTTATTGTACCTTGAAAACCCTAAGACTTAATGGAAACACTGACTGAATGGACTTAATGATGATATGACTGAAAATATGATAAGACTTGTGAAATAATGGACACTCAACATGTGGTAGAGTGATCCATCAATTAATGAGATGAAATTTGTTAAAATGAGTGAACTTTGATGAAAATCTGCACCAAGTTACCAAATTTTTGCATGACCTAGTGAAATGAAAAAAAAAAAACTTAGTGGGACCCCTAAAATGACATGAAAGAGATAATTTTGATCACTGGTGGAAGGATGCAAATACTGACACTAACATTGGCTCTAGATTGGGATGATATCTTTTTGGAGGTACCCAGAACACCATAGACCAAGTGCCTGTCCATTGGGCATGAAGTCAAATACTAAAAACTAACTGAAAATTGAAAACTTAAACTGATTTATGAAAAACTCAAACAAACTAAAAACTGACTTGACTTTGACATACTTGACTTTGAAAATAACAAAAAAACAATGAAACTTTATAGCCTTCACTTCTGGCCCCAAGCTTCGGTAATTCACCACTTCACACTTTTCTTGAAAATCAAACTGATATTTACAATGATAGTGAGAAATCTCAAAATTGCATCAAGAATAATAATGCTTAAGGAGCCTACCATTGACTGGTCCTCCTAAAAATTCTTCTCCATTCATCTCCTATAGCAGAAAATAATTTTTCCCTCAAATAGCTCAGATCTTGTAGGGCACTTTCCATATTTTATCAAACTTTTCACACTTCCTTTTTTCATCATTCCTTGCATCCCAATGAAGGACTACATATTCAAGCTTAAAGTTATCTTCTTTTGTCTTATGGTCATACACCTTCTTTATCTTCTCATGAAGCTTTGAGGTGTTCTGAAATACCTCATCTCTCATCTACTGAAGATGGATCATCTGATTGATCTGGTGTTGTACATCAGTCTCCTCACTTCCTACTTCTTGCAACAATTTCATGACCGAGATTGCAAGTGGTGTAGGAAAAATAATGTCTGTTGCATAAAATAACTGAAAAGGGTACATTCTGATAGATTTATTAATACTCACCCTATCTTCCCACAAGGTATTCACAAGCTTTTTGTGCCAGTTCTTTTTGTTGGCCTCGAGCATCTTCTTTATGATATTGATGAAGGATTTTTTAGAGGACTCTGCTAAACCATTTCCTTAGCGATAGTATGTGGTTGAGTGCCCCAAATTGATGTTACATTTGTCAAAAAACTCAACCATCCTTTTTTATTTGAATGCTACCCCATTGCCAATAATAATCTTATGAGGAAAACGAAAACAAGACAATATATTAGTCTCCAAAAACTGAATAATTACTAGGTTAATTACTTGCCTTGATGGAATTGCTTTGATCCATTTGGTGAAGTAGTCTGTGGCTATAAATATCCATTTGTGTTGTGAGAATGAAGTAGGGTGAATCTCTCCGATGAAGTCAAGTCCCCACTACTGAAATGGTGCATGAATTGAAATAGGCTGCAAAGGTAATGGAAGAAGTGTTCTTTTACCTTGAAAAAAATGACACTCATGACACCTCATCACTATTTTGTACAAATCTGAAAATAGATTTGACCAATAGTATCCCACTCTCAATACTTTATTAGTCGTGGTCTTATAGAAAAGGTGGCCCCCGCAGTCTCCTTTATGAAAATCATTCATAACCTCTTGTGCTTCACTCTCAATTAAACAATTTAGCAATATAGCTCCTGAATCTTTCCAATAAAGGGCGTTGTCCAAAATGCACTATTTGGAAGCATTAAAGTTTAAAGAACTAACCTTACTCTTATTCATGACTGGAGGAGGATTCAAATGCCAAATATCATACATTATATCAGAATACCAAGGTGATGAAAGAAACATATCATATACCTGTATCAAACTGACATCCTGTTCTTCATCGAACAATGATGTAATAAGATTGATATCTAAAACATGCATATTTGACTCAGCCATATGCTTTTCTAGACCTTGACATTTGATCATATTTTTGGGATTGACCTTGAGTTCATACTCCAACATTGTTTTTATCCATTTCCCTCTTCTTCCTTCTGGATCTATCTACATAAGAACATCTTTGACTACTGCATTAGGGACATAAGCCAAAGTATGAGAATGTAGAATAAAGACACGAAAATCCTTCAACACTTTTATCAATGCCAAAGCCTGTTTCTCTATGCTATTGTATCAAAGAGCTGCATCCCTGATAGTTCAAATGAAAATTGCAATGGGTTGCTCATTATTGTCCTTATTTTTCATTAAGACTGTAGTTATGGTGTGATTAGAGGTGAATGAGAATATAATAAAATCAATAGTGTAATCCGGTCTTATTAAAATAGGGACAGTAGTCAAAGGAAATTTCACTGGGTTAAGACTTCCTAGCATCCTTGGACCACTTTACCTCATTATCATTTTTCAAGGTCATTTCCTGAAGGTGCTCTTCCAAATTTGGAATAAATATGCGTAAGAAATTAATATTACCATTGAAAGCCTGAATTGTTTTCTTGATCCGTGGAAAATCAATTTGTTGAATTGCCTCAACCCAAGAAGGGTCAATCTGGATTCCATCCTTAGAGATGATGTGACTGAGAATTTTGCCCTCATCCATGGAAAAATGACTCTTTTTTCAGATTAAGAGAGATTTCAAACTTCCAACATTTCTAAAAAATAATCCTTAAGTGATACAAGTGTTCATCATATGAATGGGAAAAAAATTTCAAATCGTCTAAATATACCACTAGGAAAACATATTTCTCATATGAAAATGCTATATCCATTGAACACCGAAACGTAACCCCTAGATTCTTAAGTCCAAATGGAATATTTTCATATTTGAACACACTGCAAGGTGTAGTGAAGGTAGTTTTGTCCTAATTATTCGCATGCACTAAAATCTAACTGTATCCTGAATATTCGTCAAGCAAAGACATTCGGGAAGCCCCAATCACAGTTTGTAATATTTGATCCACTTTGGGAAGGGGATAATTTTTTTTAGTGACACCTTCTTTAAATTTTTGAAGTCTATGCAAAGCCTTATTTCACTCGTATTATTTGTTACAGGGAATAAATTAGATATACAATCAGAAAACCTTATAGGAAGAATGATAGCTACCTTGTAGAGCGGCTCACTTCTTTTTTAATTGATGGCAGTAGCCTTGGGTTGATCCTTCTCAACTTTTTCCAAAAAGGCTTTTGATCGGGCTTAATTGGAATGGTGTGTTGTATGATGTCTTTACTATAGAACATCAAGTCTGCATAATCTCATGTGAAACCATCAGAAAATTAAGAAACTAAATTAATGTACTTTTCCTTTGCCTCAGTAGATAAATACCTGGAAAATTTTACCATCTTAGGCTTGTCTGTTGTCCCAATGTTCACATCCTCCACACCTTTTTCTGTAGGAACCAATGTTGGGTTCCTCGCTACATCATCTTAATCAAACAAATCTTCCAAAGGTATGATACCGTTTGGAATATTGTTGTCCTTCAGCTCTAGTATATCAACCTGAGTTGCTTCGATGACCTGATCATCCTTGTCATAAACTTTGTCAATTGCACAATTATCGAACTCACCTTCACTTTGCAGAAAATTATTAACTTGTTGATCATCCAAAAATACTTGCCAATATCGCAAGTTATTAGGATTTGTAAGCCGATGCTTCACATGAATTTCAAATTTTCTATTAGAAAATATGGGGATTTTGAAATTTCTCACTATTGTAGCAAGTGAATCTTCCATAAGGTTCTCACTTCTTGGTACTACTAACAAATTTTATTGTGGAAACAACTTTAGGATATCTAGTACATAATTCGTGTATGATCTCATTCATGAATTCCTAGCCTGGTATTCCCCATTCACTTATTTTATCACAAGTTCAAAGTCGCCACATACTGAAATTTTTCTTGCACCCGACTTGATCAAAATATTGAGACTAGTGATCAATGCTTCATATTCCACCTCATTGTTATAAGAAACAAAAGCCAACTTGTATCAACATAATCTAACATTATTAGGAAACTTACTAGCATGATGAAGAGGGATGCAGATCCATATTCCAATGCCTTCCCCATATTTCCCCAAGGCACCATCAAAATCCATGGTCCATAGACCATTTTCATCCTCCAGGTGTTGGAATTCTGATTGTTGTTTTGTCTCAACTGTTCAGGCTGCTTATTGATTCTGATTTGAACTTTCCTCTACCTTATGAGATGGTTATTCTGAAACACTGGGTAGATTCTATTTTAAATTCTCTAAAAAATTTCTTATGCAATTAGAAATCTCTGGAACATATTATACTTCTACAAGTTGACTATCTACATCATTCAAACCACTATCATTGAACAAAATGAAAGATTCTAGATCTATATGTACATCATTTATTGGATGATTATTAAGCCTCTCTTTGTTGGTTATCATGTACTTCATTTTCATTTCCTGGTACAACTTTCTCATTTTTCTGAAAACTTGGATGGTGGCATAAGAGAAGTCTAGCTGCATAGTGCCTCTCAACTTCGCTCCCCAAGATCTAGATAGAAACATACCAAACCGTGATGGTATATCAACCACCACCACATCCTTCAAGACACTATTTGTTGGTTTCTCAAGGGAAAATACTAAATCCTTAACAAGACCCAAACAACAGACTCTTCCTGAATCAAAGGAATACAAGTCATGATAAGGGTGAGTGATATCTAGGCCTAATTTCTCCACAATGACTTTCGACATCAAATTGTGGGAAGCTCCAGAGCCCAGCATGGTATTGTGAAGCATATTCTAGTGTATTATCAAACTCAAATAGAATGGGGGAACTTCACTATCTTCTAACTAACCATCTATTGCCAAACCAAAGATAAACTCAAGTTGGTCATCAAGAAAATTAAGTATATCAGAAGAAGAATCAACTTTTAACATTTTGGATACATGAGACTTATACTGATGATTCTTGACAAGTTCAATTAAAGGTATTGACACTTTCAATTTGGAAATTTCAGTTTCTAAGCTGGAAGGAGTGGATTTTTCTACCTCTTTATTGATGTCTCTTTTATCGGCATGATCTTTTGATGCAGCTTCTTTCCTTAGGTTGTCCTTTTCTTTTCTTGATGACCTTTTATATGCTTGATTGTCTTTGTTCTAATTTACAGCTACAATTTCTTTTCCTTTACTCTGATTACCTTGAGAATTATGTTTTGAATGAGTATCTTTTTGTTGAGATGCCCACTTCTGAATAGGAGATATTAAGACATATCTACCTCTCAATTTATATTTCCTCTGCTGTGAGCTGAGGAAATTCAAGTATCCTTGCTAATAATCATCAGATTCAACCTCCAAGTGATGATCATGGGCTAAAATGTAGTCTTCATCATTTGGTACATTTGTCTTCTCAACATACTCTTCATCTTGAGTCGAATATACGGGCTGGCCATCAACAGTAAAAAAGTGGTTTTCTGCAACAATATTATCTTCCTCTTCTTTTTCAACTCCTTGAGTAGAATTCTACTGCAAGGGTGTCTGAATTTACTATGGTTGTGTTGGTTTCTCAGGTGGCCTTTGGTCGCTTTTCTTGATCCTGAATTGAGGTTGTTGCTATTGTCCTCTAAAGTTAGGATTTCTCCCTTGTGCTTCTGGCTGCCTTTCGATGATAAACATCTTGTCAACCATCGTCTCAACTATTCTTATTAAAGTGTATAGTTTTACATCAGAAGATGATGCTTTCTATTTGATAGTTACTCTCCTTTCACCCTTCATTGTTGACTTCTTTATGGAAAAATTAGCTTCAATAGTAATTTCATGTTTCTGCATGTCTTCTAACGTATTAGGATTCCCTTCTCGCAACTGATAGGCCATATCTGGATCAAAACCATCTGGGTAATGCAAAAGGGCCAACCCTGGATGGGGTTTGATCTCATTAGGAATGGAATGGTATACTTTGTTGAATCAGGCAATGAAGTCTTGTACTGATTCATTTGGATCTCATTCCAAATTTTTATATTCAGAAAGGATTTTTAATGGACTCTTATTTACCTCCCATATGGTTATGAAAGCATCTATCAAATGATTTTATGTGGCTATGGAATTTTCAGTTAATGATCTGAACCATACTTTAACTTCTCCTCAAAAAATATGAAATATGATTCTCATTTTAGCATCATATACATCTATTTCCTCCAGGTCAATAAAGTCTGTAACTTTAAAAATATGATGTTTTGTAGTGATTGAAGAATTTTCATCAAAAAGTGGAAACCTTTGCCCATAACCCTGAGGTAATGCATTGAGTTGACCTAGTAAGATGAAGGGTGAAAATCTAGCCATAATTCTCATTGAATGGACTACATGAGTGAAAATAAAAAGAGTTTGTTGAATAGGTGATGAAGTAGATGGTTTGGAAGAGGAAACAATAACTGATTGTGAGTGTATCAGGATGGGTATTGACTCTTGTTGATATTCTATTATAGCTTTTTTTGAGTGGTACTAAAGTTGGTTTGCTAGATTTTGAAGTTTACAGAATTGACTCCAGACTTTAGTTTCAAAGTCTGATTCAGAATTAGTTTCTTTAAAGGACAAATTATCTTCAAGTTTTAAGAAACTAAGATCTAACTCAGATAATCACTTGACCTCAGAGAGCCTTAAAGGATCAAATACTATGTTAG
Source organism: Pinus albicaulis (assembly GCA_034641835.2). NCBI lineage: Eukaryota > Viridiplantae > Streptophyta > Pinopsida > Pinales > Pinaceae > Pinus > Pinus albicaulis. The sequence goes on along the minus strand of CM076581.1, from coordinate 1,069,095,008 downwards.
CTAATGAGGTTTCAGACTTAGATCGAAACAATGACAACTCAAATTTTAAATTGAATGGTATATATTTGAGATATAGAGCTTTAGTAAGCAACGAAGAATATCTTACAAATGGGATTGGATTCGACTGAATTTATGTAGCTTGATATCTATGTTTCCAAAAAAATCTCTTTAGATATTCGACTGGATCAGTTCGGTGAGGATCAAGATTTCATTTGGTGTATCTCCTCAAAGCCAAAATGTTCATTGTTAAACAACTTGTTTTCTCTACAAATTTTTCAAATCAACCTTGACGAAATCTTAGACCTATCATACAGAGGCTAAGAATTCGAAGAACTAATGGTACAACCAGGGAAGATCTGAGACTATGCTTCCCCAGTATGGTCATCAAGGTGTTAGCACTCCACCAAATCTCTAAGGCTGAGAAGAGACCAACAAAGGTAACTAAAAACCAAGCTCTCGCCAAGTAGCTAGCCCTACTAGTTAGCAGAGGTCTCTCTCCAATGGATCACAGCTAAGAGGCCTGTATCAATTAGGTTTTAGGCTAGTTATTGTATCACAGGGGTTTTGATTGGTTGATTTGGGTGGTGGATGAGTGAATTAGGTGAAAAAGGTAACTAGATCGGGGAAAACAAGATCAGAATTGCATACATCTAATGGGGCAATGTAGGTAAGAACTATAACACTTTAGGGTTTTAGCGTGAGATGGTCAGACTAGTGAGGTGCTACAAAGAGCATGACTGTACATGAATTCTTTTTAAATTGAAGAAACTGAAACAAATTATGGTGATTCTCCCAAAACATAGCATAAAAGATGTATTCTGCCTATCAAACTTGATAATAAAACAGATTGTAGAACTGGAATGACCATGGAAAATAAAAAGAATTCATACATATGAAACATAAGAAGAAACTATGAAAAAGTATAGTACCACATGAATCCCAAAAGAATAGTTGCAACTCATCTAATATATTCTTGCCAAAATATGAATACACTAGTGTCTCTAATCAATACAACAACATCCAACCTATGAAATGAGTCAAGAAATGAAATATATAGGCATGAAAAAAATTCTCCCAACCTCAGGGGTCAAATCCCTGAGCTGATCCATAGAATTTTGAACTACAAACCTAGAGTGTAGGGAGGTCAAACTAACTCATCCCTAACTTTAGTGAAATTGATTCATCAGTCCCCTCAAAGAGTTTTACCTAATGTATTTACCCCTGGGTAACTCAAAAAAATCATAATTACATTTACATCCATCAATTACATTGGTAAAAACCTGATTTTCCATGGTGAAACTGAGAAAAGTGGAAAAAATAAAGAAAAATAGAGAAAGGTCAAGAGCGTAGTGCCATCTTTAGCTCAAATTCTGAAGGGGTTTTTGATGTCCAAATTGAACTTAGGATATATCATTGTAAATCCTATCCTACCTAGTTTTCAAATATTTCCTTAATTTCAAAAAATGATAATATTCTACCCTCCAAAAAGTAAATTTCGCAATACCAATGAGGAGTGCAACGTGTAACTGAAAAAGAGGGCACAAACATGATTTTTTGAGTATTTTTTGACCTCTTACCTTCTAGTTTGCTTATATTTTCTTAGAAAAGTGTCTAAGCTGATTTTTTTTAGGATTTTTAATCGAATGGTACCCTTATTTTTTTCATTTATAAACTCTAAGAAGGAGTGCAGCGCCTAAGGCTCTATGCTCCTTGAAGTCTAACTGTCCAAAAACTACCAAAAGTTGCAAAAACAAAAAAAAATTCAAAACTTGCTAAAAATTTCTCTAAAATTGTCTTGTGAAAGCCTGATGAAGTGTGCTAAGAAATGAGGGGTTCCCCAGTAAGCATTTCAATCTTCTCTCCTTCTTTTTTCTTGGCTAGTGTTTGCTTATGTTTCTCGTGCAATTACTTGAGTTTAATACTACATACCTTGTTTCTTGTGATATACTTGTTAGACAGGTTTCTGAGCATTATTTTATATTTTTGTTTCATTGTGGAGGAGTTTCTCAAGATGGATGTTGACCATATCAAGCCATGTCTCTCTGTCATCTTCATCCTCCTTCACAAGCCTCTCCTCAAAAGTGATTTTTTCATCCTCAATATTCTGCTATTGTACAACCCTCTTAAGACCACTTGTCTTTGGTATTTTTCTGCTGCTTTGGATTTCATATTGATCAGGATCATCAAGTGGTGTCATGGATTTACCTATTTCTTTTTTGAGAAGCTCTAGCTCCATAAGTACTTGCTGATATTTCAATTGTTCATTTTCTTGCTCAAGAAATGAAATGACAAATCGAGCTTTATCTAAATTAGTTTGCAGATCTCTAATTTGGGCATCCTTCTCTTTTAAAATCAATCTACATGCCTCATGGTCATCCTGCTCATCCAAGTCAACTAGGTCAAAATATTTTTCCTCGTCATGAGAGTCCTCATCCTCTTACATGACATCTTCATGCACCATTGCCTCTTCTTTCTTTTTCTTTCCCTTTTGTACCTGATTTGTTGTTGAAGAAGGAAAGGTCCCTCCCACAATCTATGGGGAAAAAACCTCCTTATGCCATCTCTAATATGTTTTAGCCATTGTTCCTATCTCAGACTTCTTTGGTCTTTGTAGGCCCCTTGACCACAACTCTGCTGCATGACCCAATATGACTTTGAAATACTAATGGTGGTGATGATATGAGTCTAGTAGGTTGAGATGATGGAGGAATAGATGCAAAAGGTTGAGATGAAGGAGGGATGTTTTCAACATGCTCAGCTTGTGGAGTAGTGAAAACATAATTAGCAATGAAGGAATCCCATGAAATGTGAAATTGATCTAGATGATGGAGTAAAATTATTTTGATGAAGGAGTGATGAAAGAGTTTGTTCATTTTCTGATGATATTCTCTCTTTTGTACTATGTAGGCCATTTTTTCTATGCTCCTGTACAAATAGTATGGGCTATGGAGAAACTTGACTCTAGTGAAGTGCATGAGCAGTCTAATATGATAAGTGCAAAGTCTTGAGAACCTTCTTTCACAAGAGAAGTACATCATGATTATTTTCATCATGGGGGTATACCTATCAAGAAGGTAACTGAAAGGAAAGACTCTCTTTCTCTAATTTTTGTACCTCGGTTTGATGAATGGTTCATAATAGTGCTCATCTAAGTCGTTGGCTTTAAACCACTTCTCACCCATGTTTGGTATCCCTGTGATAGTAACAATGATTGGTGTAGATATGGTGAAGGTCACAGCTACAAGGGTTACCTGATTATATCTGAGGTTTGAGAAGAAAAATTTGCTCAAAAAAGGGTCGTGTTGAACTCTTTGGATCATTTGGCAGAAATTAGGAAAACAACATATTCAAAGAAAGAGACTGCCATAGGTGAGGCCATTATTTCTCTAGTGTTGGTTGGCTGAAGCCTCAGAATTCTTCCTCCCTTGTGAGGTCTCCTTTCCTCTTTGTCCTCCTCTTCATCCATATAATCTATGTCTACCTCCTCCATAATTTTTTTAGTTTTGAGACCCTCGGGAAGATAAAGGGGAGTGGAAAACATATTTAGGGAGTGGGGATGGGAGTAGGAAAAATTGGGGAAATAGGGAAGGGGTTTAGGAAACTTATGGGACTAATGTGGGATTAAAATACTTAGGGAAATGGGATGGGGAAATTGATTATAGGTATAGAGGAAGATGCCTAGAACATTGGTAGTCTAGGAGCTAGGGTTTTTGGGAAATGTAATTTGGGGGCAGGTATTTAGTGATGTAAGGATAGGATTAGGGTTTAATGTGATATGGGAAGGAAATGCAGGTTTCAGGGAATAATTTAGGGATGTAGGAATGAAATCTAGGGTTTCTTAGCTTAAACACTTTGAAAATATGAATGATATATTTAACAGCTTAATATTGCAAATGGAAAACACTAGGAGGGAAAAAATGGTGTTGCTTACTTGTATTGAGGTGGAGAAACCCTTTGTTGGTGGTTTGGAGCTGTGGCACGAAGTTTTGAAGGCTCTGAATGAAACTGGACAGGAGTGTAGTGCTAGTTCTAGGAGCACAGCGCCTAACTGCCACAAATGCAACACCCTCCTCCAGGAGCACATCGTCAGTTCTAGGAGTGCAACGCCTAACCTCCAAGAGTGCAACGCTACACAAATTTTAATTTTTCACCGTGAAAACTGATTTTTCGAGCTAAGGGAGTGTGAGCTCAATGGTTGGGAGAATAAGTGAGTGTTTTCTTTGTCTTGTGGTGGGCTATATATTTGATGATTTGAATTAATTTTCCTTTGGGACTCACTTTTCTTTCTTCTCATTCACTTTAAACTTTGACATATTTACCTTTCACTTTTGTTTCTGATCTTTTGGATATCGATCATTTGATGGATCGAGAACACTTATACTTTAAAGCTTCTAAGCTTTCTTGGCACATAAAACCTTTTATTTGAAAGCTATCTTGGAGCGATTGAGCTTATAAAAAACTGAGAAAACATAAAATTACTTGATGAAATGAAAATTACATAGTCTAATAAAAACTAAATATTACATTTCAACTTTACATCGTAAAGTGAATTTATTGATCACTCTTAATCTTGCTGGCCTTTTATGCAATGGAGATGATGTTTTATTAGACCTTGAAAACCTATGACTTAATGGACACATTGACTGAATGGACTTCATGATGATATGACTGAAAATATGATAAGACTCATGAAATAATGGACACTCATCATGTGATAAAGTAAGCGAGCAAGTAATAAGATGAAATTTTTTAAAAAGAGTGAACTTTGATGAAAATCTGCACCAAGTGACCAAATTTTTGCAAGCCATAGTGAAATGGTAAAAAAATTATCAGTGGGACCCCTAAAATGACATGAAAGAGTTAATTTTGATCACTCATGCAAGGATGCAAATACTCACACTAACAGAGAGTATGAGCATCAATCCAGTATACTAAATTTATAAATTTCTTTTATTGTTATTATTATTATTATTAAATAAAAAATTAATAATAATATTTACTTTTATTTAAGTTAATTTACTAAAATTTATAAAAAAATAATAATAAAATTTAAGATAAGTAAAAATAATGTGCAATTCATTATTTAAAAAGAAAATATATTAAAAAATTATAAATATAATAAATTATATATTAAAGAAAAAATGATGACAAAGAATCTTGATCCTTAATTTTTGGAAAATTAAATTAAGTTAAAATAAAATAAAATAAACAAAGTAATGCTTGTTTTATTATTTTAATTTTTAATTTATTGTTTAAATTTATAATATTGACTTTGAATATTAAAAATTATCAAATAAAAGTAATAGAAAAATAATTTATTTAATAATTTGTAAATTTATACATAAATATAATTATAAAATTAAGAATAACATAAAAGTATATGTAAATTATAATTATAATTATAATTATTATCATTATTATTTATAAAAAGAATTAATATATAAGATGAAAATATAGACATCTAGAAAACATGTAACATTATTATTAACTATGACAATTTATTGTAACTTTATCATGGATGTTTTTAATCTGTAAATAATATTTTTTACAATATTATGAGTCAATACCATGGTATGTCAATACCACATATCCAAAAAATATATAACTCATTTCATGTGACCCTCGTTCATATGAGATTGTTTTAAATTAATCATTTCAATTAGAAAAAAAAAAATATTTGCATAACTATTATCGTGATAAAATACTTTATGGGAAATAAATCGCTACCATACTGTTAACAATTATCAATAATTATGAAATTAAAAATACGGAAGTCCAATTCCAAAATAGACATGTCCATCCACATAATTATATTATTCATATTTTTAAAAGTTATGTGTGTGTCCATTCAAAACATAAAAAGAAGAGCATTACCACCTAATTTATCCTTGGAACGCCTATTATTGAGAAATTTTCATATTCAATATAAAGAATGATTTGTAAAACTAGAAAATGTATATATATATATATATATGTGTGTGTGTGTAAAATTATAAAACATATTTCAATGTGATTAGTTTTTATAAATATAAAAAATAGATTATTTTTATAAATTTAAATTCATATATAATTCATATTAAAAAAAATTAATTATTTTTCTTTATTTTTTTTAAATGGTTAATATTATAATCTAAGGAAATAAAATTTACTTGTATATAAATTTTAGATTTTTTACTTAGACAATACTTTTATTAAAAGTGATTAATCACAATTTTATTTATATTTTTTCATTATCTTTTTTTAGGATTTATAACTTTGTTATTATACTTTTTGAGAGGAAAAAAACAGAACAATTATTCACTAAAAACGAGGAAGAGTTTACATTTTCTTGGATCATATTCAATACCTCAAAACAACCAAGGGTCGATCCTAGTAGACCTAAATCAAGTCCAAAATACAAAACAGAGAAGCCCCGATGGAACAAGGCAGTGAGCAAACTCAGATGCCACCTATACCGAAATATCATACAGAGAAAGACATCAAAGCACATAATAGGCCCTGGAGAGATGTGTAGAGGAAGGAAAAAGCCTGCAAGAAACCAACTAGGAAAATTTGAAAAATCGCCGCAAACATAACAAATCATCATTAAAGTACTCGAAATGGATAAAACCATGAGAAAGAGATAGAACCTAATAGGAGAGGGCATCAATAACAAGTTTTTTTCACATAAAATATGCTGGAAGGAGATGTCAGAAAAATGCATGTTTAAATCCATGATATGATTCATCCAATTGGAAAGGGAGGGCAACCCAAGGTTTGAGTGGCCCAGAATCCATTGAATCAGAGTTAGGGAATCCCCAAAAATTGAGATGCACTCAATGCCCAAGCATGAGGAATATTTTACATAACTTGATAAAGAAATCATCTCAACCCTAATGTTGTCTCCCCTACCACTAGACGTGTGAAACCTATAATGAGAAGAGGGATCAATTCTCAGGAAAGATCCACAACCACATATGCCACCTGAGGCAACCTCGTAAAAGAAATATATGGGAAATATGTAAGATACATCAAGCATGGAAATAAAACGGGAGGAGACCTAAGATAGCAAAGGATAGATTTCCATGAAGAAGGCAACAATTTTGAAGGAAACCTGATTTGTATAACACAATTTTCCTTCAAAGATAAGTTCACTCCAAGCCCAACCTATCCCCCACAAGACATATAATGGAATATACATGTAATCATATGCATTTTGAGTGCAATACATGAGGCATGCCACACTGGAAGAGTCATCTTGAGTGATGGATACACCCAACAAAAGATAAAACTCCCACCAGACAACTAAAGTAAAAGGACAACATTAAAATAAGTCAGAGCAGTCCTCATAAGTTGATTTGTATAGTATGCACCTTCCAGGGCTAATGAACCCCTTCTTTATTACGATATCCCAAGTGAGAATGTGGTTATGGACAGTAAGCCAAGAAAAATATTTGAGCTTCAATGGAGTGTCCCAACCCCACATTATACCAGACCAATCAAAAAAAGGTAAAGGGTGAATGAAGGAGGAAATGAAAGAGTACACATCCTTCAGAGAGATCCAACCATTTAGTATCTAACTGCCCCATACCACGAGGTCTTTGTTTTGTGATTGAGTGATCTCAGCTTGACATAGAAAATTGCAATAACACTCCCATTCCCCTTCCAAATGCCAACCATGAGGCCACGAGGAGGAGGGAAGAGGGAAGGGATGCACCCTAGCGAAATTTTCAAGTGTGAAGATACTTTGTTGGTTTAAAAGGTGAACAGTGTGGACAAAGAGAATATGGGATCTAGAAAGGCCCTTGATAGCATCCATCCCAACATAGATACTGTGTACATTACCCACTAGCCAGCGTAGATTACTACAAAACCACGAAATCACATGTTTGAAGCTTCTCGAGATGATAGAAGAGGAGGGACTCATTAGTGCCCGTTCATCCACTCACACCTCTTCCCTATGACAAGAAAGACATTCCTAAAGATAATGCTCTGCAGGACACCTCTTTCTTTGAATGTCATCCACAAATTAAATGCCAGAAGAGAAAGATTAAACTTCCGAGAATCCTGAATACCCCATCCACCCATTTATGTAAACCTAGAAATCATATCTAGCTGTAATATGCCATCAATTTTTTACCTATAATAAATAATTTAAATTAGTTAATCTTTATATTTTATTTTATTTCAATTAAATATAATATTCCATGTATGAAATTATGAAATTTTTTAACCAATTGACGAGCCCATTCTCAAGTGACTCCTTATACATTTGGATTTCTTTCATTCGATGAACTTTTTAATCTAAAAACATTAATAATTTTTATAAAACGAATTTTAATTTAAAATATCGATTTAGATTGAAAATACTACTAAAATTATTTTTATAAACAAAATGAGATTACTTATAACCTTCATGTAACTTGTCTTCCAAACATGCAACGATCATATTAACTCAAAAGAAAAGTCAAAGGAAAATTTTTCAAACAACCATATGATGCACATTGTAATTAAATGTTTTAAAGACGCTACGATAACATGAAATAAAAATCTTTACACGGAATATCGTTTAAAAAACTTGCGCATATTATTTAATATGTTGATAAATGTAAACACGTATAACACTATTGCATACCTTCATTCATCAGCTCTTCGAAATCCACGCGTGTGAAACTGCATTGCGTGATTATAGTCGTTTGACATAAATGACGATGCGAGTTGGTTATTCGAAAAGCAGATTCACAAATTTTTGCAAAAAAATACTTTGGTTTGACATTAAAAATATCCTAGAAAACTAATACTAGATTCAAAAACCTATTACTATAGTCCCTTGCCTGCTAGCAAGGACTAACAAGATTCCACCATTTTTTAAGATTAATGGTAACAAATTTCTATTAAAAATAAAAGTCATCGATTATAACTAGCATATAATGAATGATTCGAATAAAATAAAAATACCGAATGCCTACAGTTTGACTATAAAATACTTTGAAGATATACATCTTACTACTGGCAGGTTCAATTTCGCAGATATTTTGGAGCCATTTCATACAATCCTTCTTTGAATAAGGATTCTTTTGAGTTTTTTAAACCTACCAACCGATTATAACTAGCATATAACGAATAATTAAAATAAATTAAACAAATCAAATGCGGAGAGTCAGACTATAGAATATTATGAAGATGAACATCATATTAACAGGTTGAATTTCGTAGATATTTCGGAGCAATAGCAAAGTTTCAATAGTTCTTTTAATAGAGGATTTTTATTTTATTTTTACGTTCTAAGACGTTTTTATTTGAAAACAACGTCCCTAGGTGTCAATGTGTCAATGTCTGAGCCATTGGATCAAATGTTAGATGATTGAAATGTTTTAGGCCATTAGATTCACAAGTTAAAGTTTTATATATGTTTTTTATAATGTTGGCTTCTTCTTTTTTAATAAGTGATTGAATTTAGGCTTTAGTGACTTTGTCAAATTACACAAAAAATAAAAATAATATAAAATTAAATAAAAATATTGACATATTGTAATGAACATTTTAACTAGGTCAAATAAAAAATAAAAATAATACTAAACTATAAAAATAACCCATGGTATTGACTCATGGTATGCATGTGGAATGTGGTTTATGTAAAGGGGGAAATTAAGATGGCCTAACTTTGGATCTACCAAGAGCCAAGAGGGATCAAATGTCTTGATATGCAAACCTCATTGATCCCTCTCATCAATAATATAGATTTAAACTAATTATTTAATAAAATTATTTACTAAACTATAAAAACAACCCATGGTATTGACTCATGGTATTCATGTGGAATGTGGTTTATCTAAAGCGGGAAATTAAGATGGCCTAACTCTAGATCTAGCAAGAGCCAAGAGGGATCAAATGTCTTGATATGCAAACCTCATTGATCCCTCTCATCAATAATATATATCTAAACTAATTATTTAATAAAATTATTTTTAAATTTTTATAACGATTATTATTTTAAAATTTCACTTAATAAAATGTATCTAAATTTCATACATCCAAATATACATAGTTTTTCTTGTTCTATATTATTTTTGTTACAACTATTTTATTATTCCAAAAATACATGGTTTTTTTTGTTATATATTATTTATGTTACAATTGTTTTATTACTCATGAGTAGTATTTCTTAATAAATAAAAAATTAAATTAATAATGAAATTTTTTAGAATATGTGATCTTTTTAAATTTCCAAATTATTTCACACGACATGATTTATCTTGAGAAATAATGATGAATGTTCATAATTCTCATTTCTTAAATAACACTAAATTTACCTTTAATTACTTAATTGTAATAGTTTGTAAGTACATAACAGTTTGTAACTACATACATACTCTTTCTTCCGTTCAAAAAAATATATATACATATCTTTAATTACCTAATTCTATCTTTTATAATTTTTCATATTATATGATGTCAAACTTACTTAACTTTTTATTATGAAATTTAAAACAATGTTTCTCGCTACATAATTTTAGCCTTTATAATTTTTTATTTTTTTTCAATTCCAAACAAAACTTACAGAAGAAAAAACCCACTCAATCCTTATTGTAGATTATATTTTTACAAAATTGACACTGTGTGATTAACAATAGAGTAATTTGAGACAACGTTAAGGGGTTTTTTGTACAATTTTTATCATAACCTTTCCCTCCATCCAATTTATAATGTAGAGTCTTTTGAAGAGAGAGTATAATTTAGTTTATAACTTGATCCACAATCAAATAAAATGGCTAGGGATTTCACAAGTTATTAGTTTATAACTTGATCCATAATAAAAGAAAATGGCTAGGGATGTCACAAGTTATTATTGATGTATTGACGTTCTTATTTGAAATAGATCCTATTAGATGCATGGTAGCTAGAGACACTAAAAAATTCAAAAAAGATATATGTTATGAAATCCATATTGTCTACAAACCATCCAAATTTCTCATCTTATACAACAATTTCTAACAATAACCACTCAATTTACTCTCCAATTTTTGAGACCCCCACCCATGCTGGGGAGATCACACTGTAAAATCAAATGTTCCTCTGGTTTTTTTAAGGGATTCATAAACAAAACATACAACAAGAAAGTCAATATTCTGGTATAATAATTGATTTTTAAATCATTGTGACAAAAAAGACATCACATTAGCTTACATAATATATATAATGCTATAAGGATCTAACATGATAAAAAAAAAATTAATCTTAATAACTAGGTGAAAACCAAAACTAAGTTGTAGCCATAAGAAAAAAATCACAACAACTCACAGAATATATCCAAGGTTTCAATGAAGCCCATACATTGTGATGGACCTCATGGAAATTTTAGTGCACATATAACACCACCCTAATAATTTTATACTCTTGATCAATTTAGAATAACCTAGGATGTGTAAAATATTTTAATAAGATAAACAAAACAGATAAGAAGAAAGTCAATATTGTGGTATAATAACTTATTTTTGAATCATTGTGACAAAAAAAACATCACATTAACTCACATAATATATATAATTCTATAAGGATCTAAGATGATAACAAAGTTTTGAATCATGATAATTAGGTGAAAACCAAAACTAAGTTGTGGCCACAAGAAAAAAATCACAACAACTCACAAAATATATCCAAGACTGCAATGAACCCCATACATTGTGATGGACCTCATGGGAATTTTAGTGCACATAGAACACCACCCTAATAATTCTATATTCTTGATCAATTTAGAATAACCTAGGATGTGTAAAATATTTTAATAAGAAACTAGATTTGTAATTATGAAGTATAAAACTATAACATAAATTTGTGAATTTAATTTGTATTTTTTTTCTTATGTATATAGAGAAAGAATAAACCAATTTGGAGTTAAGAAAATAAACCATAACACAAAGAACAATATCTCCTTCCAAAAATGTCAACATATTACAATGATATTCACTTTCTTGTATACCAAGACTATTGTTCTTCATATACAATTTCTGACAAGCATGGAATTGCTGCTTAGATATGTAGATGAACTTGAAGTGAACTCTATTTTTCTGAAAAAAAATTCTCTTTATTCACATCTATGCTAGATAGATTGTACTTGAATGTATTTAAAATATCTTATTTGAGTTACTTGCTGGATTATTAATCACCAATGGATTTTCACCCCCAATTTCCTATTTCAATATCTATAACAAAATTTGTATATATGTGAACATATTATGTTGGTTTACATATATGTTTGCACCCCCAATTGCGTATTTCAAAATCTATAAAAAAAAATTTTGGTTGATAACTCTTATCATCAATATCTTTGAAACCTCCACGACTTGCTTTCATGGTAACAAAATTTTCCTTTCATTCCTTCACGATGACTTGTTGTTTGCAACATCTTGTTTCTTTTAGGCTACTCTTTCCTATGCTATTGCCTTACGACGTTTCTTTTGCAACATATGGTGCAATTACTAGTTATATTTTCATAAAACCTACCAATCGATCATCTTGAGAGGGGAGATTGGGCTAAGGAACTATTGCATACGATAATAGTGCTTCTGCAATAAATAATTGAAGAGTGCATACGTGTGTATTAGAGGTTTGGGTGTACACAATATTTGACGAATATATATATATATATATATATATATATATATATATGGGGATGGGTATTACTAGTTTCAACATATATTAGATACTAGGAAAAACATTGGGGTGGCTAGGTAAATAGTTTGTTCCTCACATGTATTTGTTGTATGTATTTTTTAATTAAAAACAATTACGTAGTGATTTGTGCAGAAGTTGTACATTAAGCTGAGCTTAAGTGGGATTTGATACCTTTTCATAAGAGCTTTATTTAGAATTTTGAAGGATTTATATACAAAATTTTGCAATGAAATATATCATTAATAAAATGAGATTCAATTATAACCATGGGAGAAGAAACTATGAAATACATTTGAAAGGATTAGAGATGGGGCATTTAAAAATAAATATCAAACATAATAATAAAGTTTTACAAGACAATATAACCTTTAGCAATATAAGAATGATAAAAATATGTAAGTATGCATTTCATTGATATGTAAGTACCGTTAAAGAAAATATTTTCTATTAAGTTTTAATGATTTTTTAGATAAATATCTTAGTTTTCTAAAATGAACACAAAATTATAATTCATAATAATAAGATATAAAAATTATCAATACTCTTGAGTATTGTAAAAAATCTTATTATTCATCTAAAAACATTGGAGACTTAATAAATCATCAATATATAAAATGTTCAATATTTGTGAAGATGGCATTTTCTTTCTATGTAACCAAGCACTTCACCCTACAACTCATATGAAAGCGTAAGATATTCTTGAGGGGTTAGTTATATTCAATAATAAGGGTCAAAGCTATTAAAACAGTATACTTGATTGAAATCAACATATCATTTGTGGGAATTGAAGCTAGGTGGGAAGGATAACAATTATTCCTCTCAACCACTAGAGATTGACCCAATTGACAGAATGACCCTTTTATGTATATAGTTAAAATAAATTAAGAATTTTGTTATTATTTTAATTCTTAAGAACATAAATAATATGAATTATTAAATCTATATTAAATGATTTAGAAAAATCAAATAACTGCATTGATATAAAAATGATATATTGCATTCATTTTGAATAATGATATAATAGACAAGAATGGAGTTTGTGGATTTTAGTGATGATATAATGAAAATTAGTTCCACGGATTTTAACTACGACATATTTAAACAATGGTATGCATTAATTTTAGTGATGATTACAAAAAAACAAATGAGTCATATAAACATACTAAAAATATGAATTAAAATAATTTCCCACACTAATTTCAATAGGGAGTTATGACCTTATCATCATGGAAGTGTGATGCAATCAAATACTTATGTTGAATAAGTTTTTTTTATTTTTCCTACTAGCGAATCGGCTTAAGATGGGATATTGGGTTAAAGTATAAAATAAACTGATTCTAAATATTTGAAGAATGTAAAGTTGGGTGTTTGAGATCTTAAGCACAAATTGGGTATTAAAAAATCCATTTATGTGAGGTAGATAAATAGTTTAGTTCCCATTACTATTGCTGAACTAATTTATTTCACACTATGAAATAATTATTTCTTAGGAATGTTGGGTTCACAATTATTTTCGGAGGAGGGGGTGAATTAGTATAATGCAATTTTACTTATTTAAATCTAATCAAACATCATAAAACATAAATATCACAAACTAAAGAGGTGAAAAAATGTATATGTGGAAACTCTAATGGGAGAAACTCAAAAAAATTCTTGATATTAAGAATATTGTAGGCACAAACCTATAGAAGACACTGATCCCCTCTATTACTTTGTAGGAACCAACTTACATGAGACACCAATTCCATATACTTCTTTGTAGGCACCGACCTACAAGAGGTAATAATCCCCTTTATTGCTTTGTAGGCACTAACTTTCAGGAGACATCAATCCCCTATACTTCTTTCCAGGCACCAACCTACAAGGGAAATGAATCCCCTCTGCTATTTTTTCAGAACCAACTTACATGATACACCAATACCCTCTCTACAATGATTCATAAACATCAACCTAATTCATTATGCTAGCTTACTTCTTCATAATGTCTATTACTTGGTACTTCTTTCACTAAGTTTGCTTGCTTCTTCTTCCTTCACCATGCCTATTAATTGTGTATTCCTTACCTAGGTCTTTTTATCGATTATTCCTTGACCAAGTCTACTTATCCTAATACCTGTTGCTTTTTGCTTCTTCCCAAGAATGAACTTGGAGAAATTCCATGTATCCAATTCTACAAACATAGTGTTGAAAAATTTACCATAGGAACCTAGATATCTTGTCTTTGTCTCCTCTAAATTTGACAATATAACATCTCAAAAAAAATGTTATAGAAAAATTTCTTACCCGACCTCTTTGAAGCTTGTTTTAATAGGATTCAGGAACACTAAATCCCTAAGAATGTATCTCCCAAATTAAAATGAAACAAGGTCTAAAATTTCTACCATAGATACCTAGATATTTATTCTTTGTTCCATCTAGATTTCTTAGTCTAAAAAATCTTAGAAAGAAAGTTATAAATAAAATGGAAAGCTAACCTATTTGAAGCAATTTTTAGGATAATTTAAGAACACTAATTTATTTATCTCATTTCTTCAAAGTTATAGTGAATTAAATTTTAAAAGTTCCGCTATAGATTCCTTGAGATATCCTTTCTATATCCTCCAAAATTCAATGTATAAATCATCATATAAAGAGTGTTATATAAAAAATAAAAACCAGACCAATTTGAAGTAGATTTTATGAGCATTTGTGAAACCTAACCTCGTACCATAGCTTGAAAATTGTAGCTAAAAAGGCTATTCAATTTTAATCAGAGGTATATGTGTATGTTTTATCTATAGCCTGCGAGTTCCACGTTTAGAAACATCCCAAAAGAATTCATATAGTGAAAATACAAAGATGACTTATTTGAAGAAGATTTTAGGAGAATTCATGAAGCCTAACTTTCTCATAGCATATCTCTAAAATCATAGAAAATAAATGTATGAGATTTCACACATAAATGCATGATGCTCTTCTCTCTAGTACCTCCAAGTTTCATAATTTGAGACATTTGAGAAGAATATTTATAGTGAAAATTTCGAGATGGCTCATTCACCCCATAAATCACATTTCTGATATTGTCTTTAGGCTCCAAGAATCACGATGAAATTATTACCCATATCCTCTTTCAATCTCAAATCTATTCTTTCTTGGATTTTCTCCAAATGCACTCATATAGCTTTATTTAGAGTGTTTTTTACATTAGATTATGGGACTAACTGGTAAATTGGTTGGGTATGATTTATTGTACTTCAGTTGGTTCATCCCCATGGAATCTTCCATATCTCTCCATTTCTATAGAGTTAGAGGGAGTTCCATATACCATTGGAAATTTTTTATAATAGGATTTCCAACCATATATCCTATGTTAAAATTTTAACTATGAAATTAGATTGAAAATTCCTTCAAATATAGGGTATCCAAATTGTGCATCAAAAGTCTAAAAACAAATTTTCCAACAATATTCATCTTCCAATATTTATCTCAGACACATGTTGTTCCCCCATCTTTGATATCAACAACATTGATATTTACAATAGTGGAAGTCACCCTAGGGTGGTTATTTCTTAAGTATGTAAAAATTGTACAATGTTAAGGTTGCAATTGGCTTAATGTACATCGATTTAAATGAAGAAGTAATGGAAATAAAAAATTCAAGTATTAATTCAAAAAATTATATAGTTCATAAGTGTTACATGGTTGCATTAAATTCCTCCGTAATATTGCACATGAAAATAATATGCATTGACTTTAGTGATGATATGGTAAAAATTGATTTAGGCCAATAAAATAATTACGTTAATAGTAACAAAATTCAAAAAAATAAAGTGCAATAAATTTATCTATTACTGTATAAAGCTAACCAACCATAAAAACTTACTAAGAAGTTGAATTCACAACCTTTATCTAGATTAAGATTGATGGGTTGCTTTTACCTTGTCATCGTGGGAATTCCATACATTGAAATAGTTTTTTTTTGTAAGCGAGTGAAAATTTTTCTAGATGAAATTTACAGTGCTAAAAAAGATTCTATAGGATCTCAAAATGATTGATCTGGGAGCTCAAGTCTTCAACCAGATGATTAAACTAATCATGTTGATCTACTGAACTACAAACTAAAGAGATAAATCATTTTACATACGTTAACTTGATTCCATTATTCTAAAAAAGAAATTGTTCTCAAAAAACTTGAGAAATTACCTCCCATTAAAAAGAAACCTCCAAGACAAACCAAAAAAACATACGACCAAGGTAATTGAAAGAGGAACCAAATTATTCCAAAATACCACCCATGCAGTAACACCATCAAAATTTCAGGAAACTACGGTATGAATCACCACACTCTTATGCGAAGAATCTTCTTTAAAAACAATGATGCCAATAGAAAGCACTTAGAGATGATTTCCTATCGAGATAATAAGGTGAAATTACCAAGGTTGCCAAACTCTTACACAAAGAGTCATTCATTAAAACCATAAACGATAATAGAGATCACTTTGAGTAGATTGCCTCTCTAAGAAAGCAGGGGATTTATCACCAATGCCAAAACTTTACGTAAAACAAAACAATTTTCATCCGAAAAATTTAAAACCATTTCAATCTGATATGATGACTAATGACAAAGAAGAGATATGAGAGGATGGAGAAGTAATAGTCGGTAGATAGTTGAAAATAGAAGGGAAATCTATTGTCTCATGAGAATTTGAATTTGAGAGGACAGATTATATACCCTATGAAGACTTGAAGTAGTAGTATCCATGCATAACACACACATTTATATGAAGTTTGTTAATGTCCTCTTACCCTGCAAAAATATTATAGTTTTCCATTTCTAAATTTCCTAGGGTGATGGAACCGTTTGCGATTATCGACACTCAACTAAGAATATGAGAAGTAGGGATGACCCACGAACACCCTAGATTCTAGGTGAAGAATTTATTTTCGTACCTCCATAGGAAACAAGTCAAAATATGTGGCCACTAAATTTCAACCAAACATAATCCTACGTTGAGTCCAAGTACTTGCACCACTTATTTGACTTTCCATCCTCTGTCGAGGGGGGATAGTTCCAGAGAATATGAAATATTTCAGAGAGACCTGAACAAGATCGACAAAATACTGGAAACCCAAGTAATACTTTCTATTTAATTGGAAAAATAACACATCATCCTCGATTATCCATAATATTATCCATGGGAAAAACAATATCAAACACAACCCAGGTATGAGAGAAAAAAAATAAATGGGATTATCTTCAATGGATTTTTAAAATTCCGTACAATGAAAAATTTATCTTAACTGGGGATTTTATGTTTTTTTTCTAGTTCCTAGGGAGCTTAGGATGGAATATTGTGTTGAAAAATTATTATAGGTGATTAAAAAATTCACTTGTTATAAATATTTGAACCTAAAGATGGGAATCACATATTCTTGAGCATGAACCACATATAAGGAAAATTCTTGATTATTTGACATTGTAGGTGTGTCGTTATGTTATTTCACACTATATTAAAGTGAGTATATAACGATTTGTGCCCTTGGACAATGTTTGAATTGATGTTGTTGTGGTTGTCTTGGTTGGCATTGATGTCAACCTAGTAGCATGGTCTTGGACGCTACATTGATTATGATAGTTGATGAGTGTTGTAGTGAGTGAGTTTGGCATTGATATCGACATGGCATAGCGAGATGTAGACGATATACATAGGCTATGTTTGTATGATATTATTACCTCGTGCATGATTGATGCTACATATTCTTGTGTTGTAGGTTATTTGATGCCCTTGTTGGTTGGTTGGATAGGTGTATATGTATATGATCTTTATGTTGAGATGAGGTTGATTGATGGATGATTTTTCATGTGTCTATCTAGAGAGAGCCTTGACCTTGATTCTCATGATGTTTATAAAGGATTGTTCAAATTTGTCATGATGTATCAATTATCCTTCTACAATTGAGCTTCATGGTTGATGACAATAGACATAGTTTCTTTTCTCATGTGCTGGTATTTGTATTTTTGGTTACTACTTCATGTTTAATCTTTTCAGGAGGTTGTAGATATGTGATTGAGGTTTTTCATGGCTTGGAAAATTTTTACACATGACATTGATATTGTGCAACAAGTTTGAGGTAGTTTTGAATTGAATGCATTGTGTTTTTTCTTCATACCCTGTCCATTGGCATGGAGAGAAGCTCATGGGAGAATTTTTAGGCTCCAGTTGCATGCATACAAGCCAAAGGGAGAAGTTATGAATACCAGGTTCATGGAAGAAGTGTCAAGGGACCGACTGGGCCTGTAGAATGGTTTTCTCTAGATTTCGCGCATTCCTTGAATGATTTATTTTGTTTTTATGATGTTTCTTTTTTGGGAATATTCATGGAGGATTTAATTTGACTAAATAAACATGTTCTAATTTGTTTTTATATGTGAATTACTTTAATGGAATAAGTAGTGGAGGATTTTAAGAATGTAACTAGGTTCGATCTTCATAAATTTTACTTGATTAAATATTTATTGTACTTGTCAAAAGAATAAAGACAATAATTTTATATTATTATTAAATGACTTGTTATAGCATGGGTTTAATGCTTGTGTCATATTTATTTCAGGTCTAAGTCCCTATTGTGCACTTTCAGGTTATATTCTGAGTCTACAGGATTATTGCATACTTAAATTGATCCATATTAGGCTCTTGAATCACAGAAATAGGTCAAGTATTGAGTAAAATATGATTTATGAAGCCTCCACATCAAGCCATCCTTAAAGTGATCAAGTCGGCCTTAATTCTAGTAATTAGAACCCATCAGAAGGCTATAAATACATGCAAATTAAATTCATTTGGAGACAAACTCACTACAACATGTAAATTCAATCTACTAGTTTCATTAAGAGAAATTTGTGAAGTGGAGGAGAACGACTTGCTCAAATTCGTTTCTAGAAAGATGAGAGAGTTGAAGAAAATAAAAAATTTGGTGCTACTCTATTTGTCTTTCATACTATATTTTGGGAGATCAAAGTTCTCCAATATTTACTACATCAGGTTCTTCCAAGGTGTTGTTTCCATGTGGAGAAGAAGTCGAAGTTGATTTTGTTGAATGTTTCTTCTCTAAAAAGTTGTATTAGGTCAATATCAAAGTTTTAGGGTCAAGATCGAAGTCTTTATATCAAGTTCGAATTCTCAAGAAGGTAGGCCAATGTTCTAGGTCAAATGATATGCTTCATAATGCTACTACAACTATTGATGTTTCCATATTCAGGATGGATCACAAGGAATGATGACTTGGTGTGGAGGAAGCCTAGGTCAAGGTGTACAGTCTCAAGAATCGCTATTGAAGGAGGAATTACTCACTGTATTTTCCCCTAGAGTGGGGCTTTTCCCTGGTTGTTAGCCTACATCTTGTGTCCTTGATCTATGTGTATTTGCTTTGATATTTACTTGATGAACTAAGAAGAAAGAATAGAAGAAGTACGTAATAAGAAATAAATAATATCACAAGTAAATAATTAAGAATATGAGAATATTTCTGCCTTTTTGATTCTCTGACATGGTTTCATATCTTTAGTGAAAGAAGAAGGAAAATGTAATCTCAAGTATTTGATTTAGGATACATAAAAAATCCACAAAATGAAATAAGTATTCACTACCCTCAAGAAATATTTATGGAACTATAAAGTGATCTGAAAATGGCATGGATAACTTGTATGTATTTGAATAACCTACCACTCAGTTTAAATTAAATGATCTAGCTTATACTTGACAATTTTGCGGAATTATTTACTTGAAAGTGGTGTATGAATTTTTATTGTTTATGTGTCTTAACATGATTTGTTCTTGCTGTAATTTAACATATATGACAGCAACATAATTTAGAAAATAATCATTCAAACACAACAGCAATTTTAATCTAGGATTTCACTCGAAATCTCGTGAGCTATGTCTCCTTTGAGCTTTGTCATCATGAATTAGCTCTTTGGGATTATGGTAAGTGGATTTTACAAGTAAATACTTAATTCCAATGAATATAAAAATGATCCAAAGGACTTAAAATACCATAAATATCCCTCAATTGGTTGTCCAAATTCTGCAAACAGCTTTAGGCTTCCCGTGAACATGATTCCTTCTGTTAGTGCACTAAGATACTCTGAGCTTCTAAATGGAAAAAAATCCATCATAATTTTGTTTCTGTCACTGAAACCACTCCTGATGTATCCAATTCACATCATACATCAAATACAAACTGATAAATTTCTCAAATTGAGTATTACATTCCCCAAATAGGCTATCCTCCATGGCTTGCCCAGGGCTGCCCAAAACTTCACATCATCTTTTCAAGCTCTATAAGTTCTAAAAATGTTCTGAAACCACTTCCATTAGTTCCAAAATGAATGAAATATTCAATATAGTGGTTTTGTTATTTAAACATAGTTGTAATATCTCGTTTCGAGGATATCTCTAAAACATGGCAAACTCCAACCAGAGATGGACTGGGAGGGAATTTACCAGATATTCTGCCTCTAAAAGAGGACATGATCCAAAGTCTACCTGGCCCTTTCTAGACTCTTTCTATAGAGCTTCTTGAAGAATCCCACTCAAAAGCTCTGATACCACTGTAATATCCAAAAATGGATTTCTCAGCAAATCATGGGCCTGAAAAATGAATTCTTCAAGAATGTGTGCTTTAGATATCATAAAAAGTGTTTAAAAATATTCAAAAACCCACTCCAAATATTGAAACAACCTTTACTCAGCTTTTATTGGGAAAAAGGTGGGGAAAAGTGAGGATTTTGGCCCTAAAATGAGTGTATAAGAAAATATGCATAAAATGAAGGGTCAAGGTTCTGGAATATGTTATATTAGGTCAAGAGGGATATTCATGTCAAATTTTAGAAGAAAAAAAAAGGCGTTTTACTAAGCTAAACAGTTCCTCCTTCCCAATTAGTCAAGAAAAACCCTGATTTCCCATGACTTTGAGTATGAAAAAATTTAATGAAGCAAGGGAAGTGTATTTTCTAAAGGTATGACATGTAAAAAAGTATCAAAAATCATATAATGAGTTTAGGAACATGGCATAGGAATTAAGCAAGGTTAAACAACAATTTTACATAGAAAATCCCTCAAGATTGAGGTGCTGCAAGACAAGAGAATGAAGAAGAAACCCTTCAGCGTCATTTCGAGGAGGCTGAAGATTATTTTTATTATATTAAAGATCTGAAACTGATAAATGCATGAAAACAAAGATCTATAATGGAACAAAATTCCCAAAGGGCGCTCTATTACATTCCCGTTGGGGATTTCAGCAATACATGAAAATGACGGAGTAGCTAGGCAGCTACAGAAACTCTGGAACTAGAAATATATAGATAAGGCTCAATAATATGAAAATATATGAAGTAAACCTCCTCCAATGGATCTCCAAAGTGGAAGGCTGATCCTTACACTTGAGATCCCACCCTCCAATCAATCTACAAAGCCCCACAGCAAATGCACTATGAAAATAATGCAGATATTGGATAAAAATGCGTAGTAGGGGAAATAATATGTGTTGGCCTGATGCCAAGATATTTAAATAAGCTCTAAAGCTTCCAAACTAATCCTCCAAAGTTAATAAAGACTATCCCTCTGAAAAACAAGCAATGGAAGTGGTGTTGTGGAGTCTCCATGGCAACACCCTACAACACAGTATTATGCTGCTGCAGCAATAACGCTGTCCTAGAGGATGATGCTTCGGTATATAACCAAAATAATTATGGGACAACCTCACCCAAGCATGCACTTGAAGTCCCCTGGGGCTGAGGGTGAGATATCCGAACAGAGACACTCGGTGCAATAAACAGTGTTGCAGACTAGTTAAACAACCAGCGTGCTCAAGAAGTCGAAATGGCCAAATAAATATCATAAAAATATGCATGAATGGCAATATATATCCTCCCCTCCATTTATATAGCAATTGGATACTCCTCATGGGCTCTTCCTCTAGAATCTTCCCTTCCTCTAGAAGCTTCCATCCTATGTAGTGCTTTCCAACCATAGGGGCTGCACTCAATGAACCTCTAACATATCACGTGCGATCATAACATATTAAACAATACCCTTAATTTTAGTACATATTGGAAAATACCTCTAAATATCATATTATTTAACCTCCTACCAATATAAACCCAATACAACTTCCCAATTTAAAAATCCCCTACTTTCACTATACATTGTAGGTATCCATTTTTTCATTAACATTTTTTATACCCCTTTATATTTTTTCATTAACTTTGAGCTCCAATTTTTATACCTACCAATATAAAAACCCTTTACCCCCTATATATCCCCCAATATATTATGTCATTTTTTCCTCATTATATATCCCCCAATATGAACCCATGTGGTATGGTATTGCTCCTGCAGTGAAGCACCTATGTTTCCAACTCATACCCTGCGCTGGTTGACTTGGTCAAACCTCTTTGCAAATATCTCCTTTCACACATGAGGGTGTGAAATC